>WOVY01009715.1:0-126373 GCA_013436015.1 Rhipicephalus annulatus
GAGAAACCAACCCTAGCGTAGATACAATGAATGATAATCTGATCTATCATTCACGGAGTGTGCAGTGGAAGTTGGAGGCAGGGTAGTTAGACAGGACACCGGCAAGCTTTCCCAGGAAACGAAGAACCTAATTAAGAAGCGTCAAATCATGAAAGTGTCAAGTACAACAGACAAAATAGAACTGGCAGAGCTTTCGAAGTTGATTAATAGACGTAAAGTATGCGATGTAAGAAGGTATAACATGGAGAGAATTGAACACGCTCTGAAAAACGGAGGAAGCGTCAAAGCAGTGAAGAGGAAACTTGGGATAGGCAAAAGCGGATGTATGCACTAAGGACAAAGAAGGCAAAATAACTACCAATATGGATAGGATAGTTAAAATAGCGGAGGAGTTTTACAGAGATCTGTACAGTAGCCGAGACAACCACGACCTTAATACTATAAGAACTAGCAGTAACCCAGACGACACCCCACCGTAATGATAGAAGAAGTCAGAAAAGCTTTGGAGAGCATGCAAAGAGGCAAAGCTGCTGGTGAGGATCAGTAACATCAGATCTGCTGAAAGATGGAGGACAGATTGTGTTAGAAAAACTAGCCACCCTATTTACGAGGTGTCTCCTGACGGGAAAAGTACCAGAGTCTTGGAAGAACGCTAACATCATCTTAATACATAAGAAAGGAGATGACAAGGACTTGAAGAATTACAGGCCGATCAGCTTGCTCTCTGTAGTATACAAGCTATTTACAAAGGTAATTGCTAACAGAGTAAAGAAAACATTAGAATTCAATCAACCAAAGGAACAAGCAGGATTTAGAACAGGCTACTCAACAATTGACCACATTCATACTATCAATCAGGTAATAGAGAAATGCTCAGAGTATAACCAACCACTATACATAGCCTTCATAGATTACGAGAAGGCGTTTGATTCAGTAGAAATATCAGCCGTCATGCAGACACTGCGGAATCAGGGCGTAGATGAAGTATATATAAACATTCTGGAAGAAATCTACAGGGGATCAACTGCTACCATAGTGCTTCATAAAGAAAAAGCAACAGAATACCAATCAAGAAGGGTGTAAGGCAGGGGGACACAATCTCCCAATGCTATTTACCGCGTGCTTACAGGAGGTTTTCAGAAGCCTAGAATGGGAACAGTTAGGGATAAGAGTTAATGGAGAATACCTTAGTAACCTGCGCTTCGCCGATGACATTGCATTGCTGAGTAACTCAGGGGACGAATTGCAACTCATGATTACGGAGTTAGACAAGGAGAGCAGAAAGGTGGGTCTTAAAATTAATCTGCAGAAAACGAAAGTAATGTACAACAACCTCGGAAAGGAGCAGCGCTTCGAGATAGGTAATAGTGCACTTGAAGTTGTAAAAGACTGTCTACTTAGGGCAGGTAATAACCGCAGAGCCTAACCACGAGATTGAAGTAACTAGAAGAATAAGAATGGGGTGGAGCACATTCGGCAAGCACTCTCAAATTATGACAGGTAGATTGCCACTATCCCTCAAGAGGAAGGTATATAACAGCTGTATCTTGCCGGTACTTAGCTACGGAGCAGAAACCTGGAGACTTACAAAGAGGGTTCAGCTTAAATTGAGGACGACGCAGCGAGCAATGGAAAGAAAAATGGTAGGTGTAACCTTAAGAGACAAGAAGAGAGCAGAGTGGATTAGGGACAAACGGGGGTTAAGGATATCATAGCTGAAATAAAGAAGAGGAAATGGACATGGGCCGGGCATGTAGCGCGTAGACAGGATAACCGCTGGCATTGGGTAAGGGTAACTGACTGGATTCCAGAGAAGGGAAGCGGGGGGTAGGGGAGACAGAAGGTTAGGTGGGCAGATGAGATTAAGAAGTTTGCGGGTATAAATTGGCAGCAGCAAGCACAGGACCGGGTTAACTGGCGGAACATGGGAGAGGCCTTTGTCCTGCAGTGGACGTAGTCAGGCTGATGATGATGATGATGTCCCGTTATGGCACTTCCTCCGTGCGTTATGGTCTCTGGTGCAGCTCGTACGACAACAAGCCTCCTACCACCATCAGAGGGACCTGTGTCGACATTGCCTTCTTCAATTTTTAACTACAACGTACCCCTCATCGAAGATCATCTCGCCTGCAGTGGTAACACACTTCATCGACCGCGAAATCGTAATCTCCAAAGGAAAACGCGCCACAGCTTTGTAATCAGTATGTAATCCTTGTATATAGTTTAATCAATATGTAAATGTTTAAATCTTGCGTCAAGTTTTTATATGATGTTTCACGGTTTTACCAATAAGCATTGCAGCTTCGCCCCACTCACTATCCTCACTTCATGAAGACGGCGACATTTTTCCGCAATGTTCTGCCACAGAACACCTATACAGTTCTGCGTTTCCATGAAGTTGATATATGCTTTTCAGTCATGTTTTTCAGTGCGATTGCGCGCGCACTCGTGGACAAGTCGCGGCCTCCCGCGGGCGGCCCCAGCAACGACCGAGCGCGCCATGCTCAAATCTGCGCATACATGGCCGATACTTAGCACGGAGATAAAAAAAAGGGTGTAAACTGCAATGCAGATACGTCACTGGTACCGCGCATGCTCAGATTATGGTCCCTAGGATGAGATGTGGCGTACTTGCGACTTCAAATGTCGCTCGTGCGAATCCGCGCGCGACGCTCCGTCGTTCAAGACATGACAGTTGAGCCCCGTGCTTGCCTAAGGGTATACTCGGGTCATCGATTGCCTTGTTATTTTTTTAAGGTTTTCTAGAAGTTGTTTCAAGTGCTCATACAGTCGTACATAATCGGCTATTTTACCATAATGATGCACAATTTCATCATTCACACTAACTATATGTGTACAGTACAGAACATGACATAGTCAAGCATGTAGCAACTAAGAATTGTTATAAAACCTACAGACAGTATACTCGGCGATGTGCAACCATTAAAGCATTTAAAACGAAAGTTGAGGACAACTCAATTGGTGCGTGCTTTTGCTTCTACACTGTGCAGCAAAGCTTCAGCTTACAGACGCCGCCTTTTGGCATATGGTTTAATGTGGCAGTGCAAGGCAGCACCCCAGAATCGTACTTGTGAATTGTAAACTTAGTCGAATAGTAGTAGTCTCACTTCTACACTGGTGCTCGGTACGTCATAGCCACCTACAGAAGACAATGGCGTAATGTGAAGGAGGTCCTATAGTCTTATACGAGCCCAGACTCGCAGCTCCAACACGAACAAAGATCATTATGGCTTTTACTGAGAAAACAGATTGCATTACGGCAGGACTCCCTTTTCAAGCAACTTCTTGTTGGAACACCCCTGGCTTCAGAAATGAGTTAATATCATCGTGCTTAAGTAAACACTGAGCACATCCAACATTTTACTCTGTAACGAGTCCTTGTCCAGAATGTTGCTTTGTAGCGAGACTGCGCGAGAACTGCTCTGTAGGGTGTCGCTGAAGCATGGAGAGCCCTTTGACTAAGCGTGGTAGTGTTGCCTTTTACTTTTGAAGAATCGCGGTGGTGTGTCATGCGAAGTTCTATCCTGCAGCATTACATCCAAGAACAAAGCAGCAAGGATTGAGCCAGCCATCTGGTTTTATGGTTTTAAAAGATATCCCTGTGTCCGTGAGAAGAGACTTGCCAAGTGCGCTTTGTCAACACTAACGTTTTAATCCACATTGTCCCAGAACTGAAAGAAGCCCTCTAGGCTGCTCTTTGTTGTTGCTTCTAGCGACCAATTACTTGCGCAGCATTGCAAAAAACTGCCAAGATTGAGTACAAAGCAGAATTTTACGTACCGTGCAAAGTCACAACCACATGTTGTTAGACAAACGAAGAGCAATTGGTTAAATAGATTACATACAAAACGAAAGAATTGCCACAGACAACCATGTACAGAACTTGTGGATGTTTTAATAAATGATATGACAGGTGCGTGTGCCAACTTCCTGTGTGAAGCAAAAAAAGAGTGCACGCTCTCTGCAGTTTGCCGTGCAATACAACCCCTTCCCCACATCGGCCCAATACATCCATAGTTGACAGACTAGAACATGCCACAGGCTGGGATGCAAGCATAGGCACACATACACACATACATAGCACAAACATATTTCACTAAAATGTAGGACTTCTAGCTTATGCTGCACAAAGGTATATAGTTTTAAGCACCATAGAGACTAGAGAATAAAAAAATTACGGGCTTAATCCTGAAAAAACAAAACAAAAAAGAAAATGCTAAAAGCCACTGGTAGATTCAACATGTGGAAGAAGAGGGAATACGAGAGATTGAGCCGTTTTAAAGCGACCTTGTCCCATTCAGCAGCTTCTGAAAAATAATGCAGATTGCAGAGAAAATGCCTGTTGAGCTATAGAATATAGTCTTATGTAGATGTTATCGAATTAAGAAGCCTTCCAATAAGGTACACCACACTTATGTGCATTCTGTGAGGGCATAACTGCCAGGACTGCACAGGAGTTCCAGATTTTGTGGAGCTCAGCTTTTTTGCCCGGAAGTTTTTTTTCAGAAAATTAACTGAAGCTCCCGACTATTATGTACAGAGCTGACATCAATGGTTTACGACATTGCAATCTAAGAAACGCCGAGAACCAGCATTTCCACAGCCCGCTATTTCCCATTTCCATCTCGTATTGCCACCCCGTGCGAGCGATACAGTACTTTAACGGCTGCGCTAGTTGTGGCCACACTCTCGGTCTGCATGCTTTTGACTACAACATATGCTGCACCTTCTGGAGTGCAAGAAACTTCAAGCCTCAAGGGGGAAAAAAAAAAAGGGAAGCTTCTGTTCATGGAAGCTGTAATTATACAAAAACAAGTTCCTTGACAGAAAGAATGCAAGGGAATTTAAGTTCCCCAAGTTACAACCAAGCTCTGATGCTACGACTGCCACAAACATAAGCGAAAGCACACCAGAAGATTCCTCCGCAAGTTTTTACAGAGTGCCCCAAAACAAAAAAAGTAGCTTCACGAGCCGCGAGCAATGTTGAAAAATAGTTGCAGTAAAAAAAAGGAATGTGTTCAATACAAAGCCGCATATGGCGCCAACAACCTCACAAGCTTTGGACGGAACGACGCGGCACTTCTTTCCAGAAAACCTGCGAAAACGATCGGTAGAGAGATCGGGGATTATCTCAATTCACAGTACACTTGCTCCAACTATCTCGCTCCAACAACCAGGGTACAGACGAGTTTGCAGTTGACGATACTCTCAGCTTCACCTACCGATAACTACAATCGGTGGCGGCAAGGGTGTGCATGTGCGCCTGTTCTTACAGTGAACATGGCTTGGCATTGCCACATGCTAGGAAGCACCAGTCCATTCAGCGGAAAATCGAAGTGAGGCGGCACACATGCAAAGAGACCCAAAGGAGGCACTTTGCATCATCCGCTGCAGTACCGCAGTCTGCCACTCATGCTCTGCTGTAGAACAACTAGAGCGCTGCGCCCCTGCACACCTGCGCCCCTTCGTTTCAATGTGCGGCCGTGCCGAATGTACTGAAACTCGCCTTAGCATTGCCATAGTGAGCCATGCCCACAATAAAATTGGACGAGCGTGGACATGTGTGAAGGTCATAAAAGTCTTGTAAATCTTGCGCGGAACATGAGCTGCCTTTTTCTTACAAGATGTGAGTGCTTGCCAATTTGTAAACTGTAAACTGTTTGTGTGTCAGTGATTGACTGCACAGCAGAACCAAAGTATGTGCAAAAACAGGCCTTGCGTAGCACTTAGTTTGAATCGGTTAATACTTTTTTCCTCTCTGTGATAAACAGAACTAAAGATTCGTTTTCCTCATAACCTAGTGCCCGTGTTTCTTCATCAAACGTTCACGATCTCCTTGCCAGCGCCTGCATGTTGCTGTAATGCATCCAAGGTGTGCATAGCCCTCCCTCGTCAGAGATGCGGAGGCTACATTAGAGAGAAAAAGTGCAGCTCGAACGTTTGGTTTGGGATCTCTAACACACCCTACACGCCCACAACGATTGCAGAGGAGAAGCCTGGATTTTTCGGAGTCGGTCTCTTGGGCTGTTGTGCACTTAAAGATCAAATGACCAGCAGCCCCGACTGAATGACTACACATAATGCGGCTCGTAAACCTTTGACAAACGCTGCACGTGGGATCAGAGCCCCAGAGAAACGGTAAACATGGAACAAGCGGGAGAATACATTATGATTATATATTAAATATGAATACACATCTTTCTCTACTGACATCAATTTTTCAGCAAATTCTCTAAATGAAAACAATATAGTGTCTTAAAAAGGTTGCAAAGGAATAAAAGAAACGCACCTTTCTAATCCTGTGCAAACATAAACTAGACTACAACAACAGACTGACTGAGAAGGGTGTATATATGCTTTAAATGAAGATTGCACCATCGAGATATATTAAGCTCAGGTGTTGTCACATTGACAACGCATCACACCATGCTGATTTGGTTCTGGCACACTTGAAAGCTACTAGCAATCTTAACATGCAGCCCGACACCTGTGACAAGCCATGAGGACTTAACGCACACTCTACTGAAGCACGCCAAACCAAAGAAATCCCACTTGCTACCACTAGTAAGAAACATGTAGTTAACACTTAATAAGTGACAAATGGGGTATGCTACACGAGACCAAACACCAAGTAAAAGCTTCACAGTTATTTTTCGCCATCGACATTTAACCCTCCCAGTGAGAAGTTGGTGCATTAATGACAGAGCAACCAGGTTTCGATGTGCGATAGAAAAAGTACAACTTGGAGAGCCCCACATTTTTTTTTCTGAGGAAACTACAATTTATTCATAGCAGAAAGCGACATAGGAGGCGATAGAAAGTATGGTGCACAGAATTTGGGGTTACAAAAATGAAAACCACACTTAGGCGCCATAAAACACCAGTGGCAACATTACGAAACGGACAAACACCATTAGAGAATCTCAGCACTTTTTTTTTTTTTCTTGGCTTGCAAAGAGTATTTTACCAGACAATGAACATACACCCACCAAATGCAACCAAACCGACGCCTAGTGAGCAAAAGTTGCAAGGTTAGCTGAAAATGCGCCACATACTGCATGTACAATAGGGAGTCTGTTGCGCAGGAAGCTGCGTCGCAGGTTGCACGGAAGTACACACGACACCTGACACACGAATCACAAAAACGGCACCGAGAAAAGAAAATTAACGGCGAGGTACATGTTAAAACGATGTATGATTTCGCGGAAATCCTCGACAGCGGAGCCACCGCCAACAAGTTCCCCTTGTCGCGGCTTTAACCTGAGATACCCGCAACTGAATGCAACACGCGCATTCGACGCTGTGGGAAACTGCGACACTTTTCTTTTGGAGAAGAGTTTATGGAAGACGCACTGAACTTGCTCCCTCCTCGCAACCTTTTGTAAAAACCTAGTGGTAAAAACCTTTCAGCGTGCAAGCTTCATTCCTTCCCGCGTAATACTACTTCAAACAATCACCTTGTACTGTTTTTCTTGCCACTATCATGTCCAGTGCAGTCGTGTGGGACCTGTAGGCCCAAGCTCATTTTAAAGCTTCGCGGAAGGCTTCTAGCAACCTTCAAAGTGAACGCAAAGCTCTTTAAAAAGTTGTGAAAGACTTTGTACGGAAAGGACTGGCTACCCACACATGCACTCAAGTTGATTACTCAAGCCCTACACATCAGGCCAAATGAGAATTTCAACGTTAGGCCTAATAAGAACTCTACTTTAAGCCTAACAAAACCTTCGCATTAGGCATAAAAAGACAGCCTCAATCAAGCCCAACAAATGCAACATTATGGACGCAATGTTCAACGAAAAAGGAACTATGAGTGTCATCAGCTGCAATTGCTGTGGATTGTCTTCAAAAGGACAACTTGAACATACTTGAAAATAGAAGTGCTCCTTATATATTTGCACACTTAACTAGGGTGCACGTCTGAAACATTAACATTTTGAACGAAGTATGAACCGTACAAAAAAAAAATCTACACAATATGTATTAACACAATGAATCGCTTGAACACAACATATACACTTTTTCACCCAAGAAGCCGCAGTTGTTTCAATGCATATAAACATTTAGGAAACAGAATAGGGTGATCAAAACGCTAGTAATGCTAAAGTGCAGAAAGGTTACGTTAATAAAAATACACTAATCATACAATGAAAACGTGCAACTTGTTGTCGCTCCTGCAGCTATAGTAAAGTTGTGCGTTGAAAATGACCAAATACAACAGAACAGTGATTGCAGATCTGTGTTAATAGATTTCATGAAAAAAATAAAAACAGTTAAAGTAAAGGAACATTGCAAAGAGACAAAAAGAAAGAAATGTACATAAAACACCAGTATATAATATCACTAGTTAGTGGAAAAAAAGGAAAAAGTTCGTAATCTCTGAGCGCATGTGGGCGTCCTCTTCAAAACTGTGCAAGGACACTGTGTCGTTGCGGCAGACGACAAAAAGTTGTAATCGTCTGCCACCGTTCTCACTTTTTTTTTTTTGGTGGGGACGGGCCGTGCACAAAAATGCACCTCATGATTCTTTGATGTCGCTGTTCATAAACGGCACTACGAAGTCGTCCATGTTGGGCATGACGAAAATCCTCTGTTGAGGAAAGGAAGACAAGGAAAAATAAGTATGTTAATGTACGAACAATAGACCCAAACCTCAATATAAATAATTCAGCTTTAACGAATTACCAGTTATAACAAAATCAGTGAAGAATAGCTTTGTCACAGATACAGTGTTACGAATAATAGTTTATAATGAATTTTTGGATATAACGACGTATTTTTGTAGCAGATGCGACTGTTACGAGGTTTGAGTTACCAGCAAAATGTAACACTGTTGCAGTCACAGTCCCCCAAGTCAAAAGAGTAATTCTGTCAGAGCTAAATTTTCGAAAAGTAACGCCGTTACTTTTGCGTTACCGTTTAAAGTAAGTTATTTTTTACATAACAAACGGTAGAGTTCAATAAAAGCATGTGAAGAGCAGTGGGGAGCGTCTAACGAGCGAATACGGTGCTCACGGAGTCTATTCCTTATATTCTTCAAATTGTGTCAACAAACACCGTTCAGAAAGCTTTGCTTCCGATGGGCGTAGAGACCCTTTTTAGCGCCCCTGCCACACGGGCAAGTTTACTAAGACCGGGATTAGCTGAACATGTCATTTCACCTGCTTATTGTTACATAATGAAAATACCATTTTTCAAATTGATGACCGTGATCTCAGTCCACCTGAACCATTTTTCATCACTAAAAGCTGCTGCTAGATTATAAACACAGCCGTTTTACATAACCTGCCACAGCTTAACGACGGAAACGAAGTCAACTGAAAAGCCAACCGAAAAAAAACATGGCCAATAATACAACGGGCCGTGGTTCATGGATGACGCGCATGATTACAGTCGACTGAAGCAAGGGGAGCACACTAGCACTCTAGCTGTAGAAGTGAGGCGGCGGCAGCTAATTCGTGTAATCACCCTCTTGATAATCCAGGCATGACCAATCAGACAACACTTACGATAGAGGTAACAACGACAACAGAGCACAAATAAACAAGACCGGCGTCCAGCTGCTGTGGTTGAGTAGCCTACTTCGTGAAACATCCACCCATGATAGTATGTCATGAAACCTGTCTTAAGTTAGTCTAGTAAAAAAGTAAAATGCTTATAAATTACAGAAACTAATAGTATAATAATAGTAATATAATATCTAAGGCTTTGCATCCCGAAACCATGATATTATTATGGGAAATGCTGTGGTGGAGGGCTCCGAAAATTTTAATCATCTGATGTTTCTTAACATGCCCCAACATCACGCAGTGCATTTTGATTCCGCCTTGATGCAACTCCCGCAACCTGGATCGAACCCACGACCTTCACATCAGCAGCCGAGCACAGTTCCGAGAACTTAATAAGAGCAGTTCCTGTAAGGACATAAACTTTCATTTTCTTCGAATGGTATTAGTTTCCCCATGTGAAAGCAAGCAAGTAATATTACGAAGAAACAATATTTTTTTGTATTTGACAATAGATGTGCCGCGCAATAGAAGTAAAAGTTCCTCCATAACTTCGCACACATGCTCGCGAAACCCCGACGACCACCTACCTGCGTATAATTCGTTCTTATGGAGCTTGAACAGGGCATAGCTTCGACCTAAGCAATGCAACGGTGCTGGCTCATGAACGAAAGGTGGAGGGGCGGAATTTCTAGAAATGTGCTTCATTCGCCACGTCGCATCGGCTACTGCAAGGATGTGCGATTAATGAATTAATCGATGTCTGCTCTGCTTTTCTTCTTTTTTTGCGTTTTTAGTGTATCTGAGCATGCCACCCCCATAGGGGCGAAAAGACATTTTGTCAAGTTAGAGTGTAGATCTTTGACAAGTAGTTACATAGAAGATTTGGAACTTCTGGTTTTCAGCCGTTTCCCACTGCTGTTCTCTAGCAACCTGTCAAACACGATTAGCTCGAAGCCTTGGACAAAGAAATGCGCCACTGGAACACTAACCCTCGCATTCAGAAATGCTTCTTGACATGAACTTGACTTGAGACAGACTTCAATGCAGCACGTTTGAAATGCGTCTGTGCATTTGTACTGCCTTGGCACCGTCTAAAAACAGCGCGGTCGAAACGCATTTATGCTGCATTGAAGTCAGTGGTAAGTCAAGTTCAAGCCAAGCAGAGTTTTTGAATGCGGGCGTAAGAACAGAGCTAGAAGCTCAAGTGACAAAAAGAGCATAGGTCTGCACACCCCAAAGGAAAAAGGTAAATAAACTTAGCAAGCTGTTCAGTAGCAACATGACGGATTTACGACACACAGATGAAGTAAACCCTGAACACGGTCTTCTACATGAAAGATACTCCTGTAAGACTTCTCCTAGACTGCAAAAGAAGCCCCCCTTTTCTTTTTAATGCTGAAAGGTAGAGAGGATATGATAACAAAGAAACTTAGATAAAAAGGGCCTTTAACTTCAGCCTTTAACGAAAGTTTCCATTGGATATTAAAAAAAAAGTAGCTGCAACTGTACTTTGCTTTAGTTATCGAGTAAAATTAAAAAGTTACTCAAAATAAAAGTAACTAGTTATCAGTAATGCATCACTAGTAACTAGTTAGTGCCCAAGACTGCATAGTAAAAATGATGTCATACAAACAATTTATACGTTGTGAAATATATATTATGATGTATACGCCGTGTACACACCTACAGGCTCCGCCGTGCAGATGCACGGCATGCACACTCTGCCGTGCATGTTCCGATATCTGCCAAAGTAATCTGACAATTTCATAACGTCGCACGACATATATTTACTGCGTGATGTATACGTTGTGTACACATTTTGTCATTAATAGTCCTCACCTACGTCACAGTTGCGAGTTACGCCATGCATATCCCGTCATATACCAAGCTAATGAAACAGCCCCAAAGGCTTCATGGTGCATATACATTGAGTAATTTATGCCATTCACATCATGACATGTCATACGGTTTCAGTTTCTATTTTTGTAATGTATGGATGCAGTACTATTCACACTGTGATGTACAGCAGGCCTGATATACACAACCTCAACGGACAAACAAAAATGCTTCAATTAAGGGGGGACGCGGCTTTGGCATCGCAAAATTTGGCCAAAAAATCGATTTTCTGAAAATCTCATTTTCACATTCTGTGACCCCTTTTTTATCTAATTTCGAAGTTTCGTCCCTGAAAACAGCGTAGAAATGACGTAAAAAATTTTTATCGAAGCTAGGGTGGCGATGAATTTCACGAAAATTGTGAAAAAACGGCGTTTTTCGAACCGTGATATCTCCGCAACCACGTAACCTAGCGCTGCCATCTTTGTCTCTATGGATAGCGCGATTCTTCCGTTTCAAATTTGCCGCCTCGGCCGGCTGAACCAGGCAAGAGCAAGCCCACAGCAAGCCAAAGTGTAAAGGTATCACAACAGTTTCCGATTGGCGACGCGCGTCACGTGACTGTACGGCGGCTCCGCATTGGTCGCCCGTGCGGTCGCTTGTAGCAATCGGCGCAAATGTCTGCCCTACGCGCTGACGGGCCGCTTACTGCATTAGTTTTCAACTCGTCGCGGCGTGGTTTCGTGCGGTCGCTTGTAGCAATCGGCGCAAAGGTCGTCTGCTCTACGCGCTGACAGCGCTGACGGGCCGCTTACTGCATTTGGTTTCAACTCGCCGCGACGTGGTTTCGAGATCGCATCGCGCTGCGGTAAGACCGGCGCTCGTGAAAGGAGAAAAACGTTGTTATCCAGTTTGGCGCATTGCAGTTTTGAGATCAGTTCCCGCATGCGATCATGGACCGGCGATCGTTCAAGAAGAAACGCAAGACTGCCCTGCAATTTGGTGCTCGTAAGCCGAAGCCGCCGATCGTGAAAAAGATATTCAGTCCGGCAACTTGTGCGAGCAGCGACGACGGCGTGCGGCACGACGAGGACTCGCAGCCGAGCACAAGCACGCACGGAGCATCGTCCACGAGCATCGACGAAACTGTTCATATGCCTGCGGAGCAGTGCTTTGTGCTGTCTGAGGAAACATCCGTTCGTCGTTCCGCGCAGGCTGCAGACATTGCGGATGCTAAGCCTAGCACTTCGCGCGAGGATGTATTCATCGCGGATGCCCAGCCAAGCACTTCGCGCGAGGATGTATTCATCGCTGATGCCCAGCCAAGCACTTCGCGCGAGGATGTATTCATCGCGGATGCCCAGCCAAGCACTTCGCGCGAGGATGTATTCATCGCGGATGCCCAGCCAAGCACTTCGCGCGAGGATGTATTCATCGCGGATGCCCAGCCAAGCACTTCGCGCGAGGATGTAGACGCCGCGGATGCCCAGCCAAGCACTTCGCGCGAGGATGTAGACGCCGCGGATGCTAAGCCTAGCACTTCGCGCGAGGATGTAGACGCCGCGGATGCTCAGCCAAGTACTTCGCGCGAGGATGCGAGGCCGTCTACCAGCACCACCAGTAGCACGATTCGGATACTAAGGACCGCACTGCAAAGGACACTAAGGAATACAACCCTGGTGCCTATTAGGCATGTAAACCGTGACTCAAGACTTTGAACCTCGTTTTCTCAATACTGTTTTTTTGGCATGTTGCTCAGCTCGTGGAGCAGATATCTTCGCAACTACTTGACAGATTTTGATTCTGTTTTTTTTTGCAATGCTCCTTGAACTGTGCTTCAGGGGGCTGCGTTTTTATTTTTAAAATTTAGCCTTTTAAAATTTTTGGTAGGGTTTCTTGTTTGTAGTGCAAATGTGCTCATTGAAGTATCAGTGGAGAAAACATGAACTACAAATTTTAGTGTTGCAAAAAAAATATTTTGAAAACGCAGCCCCCTAGAGCATACATTCACCTCTGCACACAGTGTTTACCAACTTTCTATGTCATTTTTTAAACTCTCCAGCCGCTCCACGAGGTCCAGTAATGAAATTATTTGTCTCTCAAAACGTTTTCATGATATCATCTAGAAATTTTTATGGAAGCATAATGAGGTCATTTTTAGTCACTGTGCCAATTTTCACCAAGATCTAACCAGAAACAAGAAAGTTCGTTCCGAAAGGCACGTCCCCCCTTAACAGGCTATCCATTACAATAATAAACATGGGCGCAGAGTTCAAGTAAAAAACTGATCATACTTGAGGTAGCTCTGCGTAAAGAGCAATTAGGTTTCAAGAGATTTCAAATGACAGTCTTCTCTAAATACCCAACCAACAACACGGTGAACTGTGACTGCATGCATAGAAAGAGAAACACTAAAAGTGGCTTTGGTTCGGCTTCAATAATAGGCAGTGTTGCAATACATTAGGTGCATTGCATTCTGGCTGTCGCTATTTGGCCAGAGTCACGGCTTGACTCACATTCCTTGACTCGCGTCACGATGCTGTTTCACGGAGTGCCTTCGGTGCTTTCACTCCCTCACTAGTATTTTCACTGCCAGAGCCGGGACTGTCAAAAATGGGTGCCAGTTGAAGCAGCCATTGTCACCAAGATTACAGCTGCTTCAAAGCAGTGATAGTAAAAGAAAAATATCCAATAAAAGCAAAAATTATACATGTGCGATTTAAGCAGAGGAAATAGCAGCCCTGAGCAGTCCACTGTGCATTGGTCTGCTGTGCCACCATACTCAAATGGATGGAATGTCTCATACGCTGCATTTACTTGTTAGCACACTGATCACAACCTTGAAGGGCACCCAAACTACCTCAGAAAATTTGTTTAACATCTCGAGTAAATGCACGCATCACGCTCAGAATACCATCATCACGAACAATGTCAAAGCAAGCAGTGCTACGAGCTGTAAATGCGCCCCTAATTTCAAGAAACGATTCCTTTTTTCTGGGTCTTTCGACGATTCTCAACATTGGCAGCGACGTCAACATTGTCATACCATCTACAAAAAAAAAGAATGCGTTTGTCAGCTCGCAGATACAAGTGGCCCAGCTGCTGTTTTTCCTTTTTGCACTGCAAGAAACACTCGGGAGAAAAAGGGGAGATCGGCTGATCAATGCCACTTAGCAAAAGAGTGGGCCCTGCCTTTGAATTATCAGCTGCACTACTCCAGCAGCATTCCAAAAAATTGGTCGCGTATCAGCGTGTTTCGTTGCAGATGTCGTCGAAAGACAGTTTTCTGCCAGCAGTGTCTTACAGCAAAAGCTATTATGACATCACAACAACGGTCACGTGGGCCGCAGTTGTCTGCCACTGCCGATGTACTTAACCACTATTGCGCAAAATGAGAAACGCCAAAGACACAATGGGATTCGAACCCGGGTCCCCTGCGTGGCAGCCCAGCACTACCACTGAGCCACACCGGTGCTTGAAACTTCGCGGCAAATTGGCCTTAGGCAGGCTTGATGTCGGAAAAGGAATCACGTTAATATTTGTAATAAAGCATTTTAGAAGTGAGAACAAACGACCAGGCCTCACACTATGTGAATCAAGTTACGAGTGGGTCATCAAATGCTCCAACTCCCTCAACTCCCCCCCCCCCCCCTCCCTCCGACTACAACTTCAGGTATAATTCTTCATTGTCAGCTACAACATGAAAAAAAATTGCGCAAATTTCCTTGCAAGTGTGTAGCACATACCACGCTCTCCAAAGAATTATGAAGGATAGCATAATGAATGCCTCCCGACTACATGAAAATTGTGATTTATGATGTGTTAGATACCCTGCAATCATGCTTGAAACAGTTACCCAAAGAGTTTATACAAAAGGTTCTGAAAGGCCACTTTTTCAGCTTTCATTGTGACTTTGTTGCGCGTTCCACACAGGTTTGGCGAATTTTTCGTGCATAGTGTCGCATTTTCATCGCAGCACAGTAAAAAACACTAGAGACATTAAAAAACATATTTATGTATTTTCTAGTAAAGGAACACAACACTTAATACTTGCATATTGATTCTTCGCCTCAAATGTGCGTAATATTTGCTTTTGGATTGACAATGTTCCCAAGCATGAACGCAGCCACCAGTTCAAGATGGCTGCAAATTCAGCAAGTGCTTAAACCTTGGCCGGGTGGCTGAATCGTGTGAGAAACACAGATAGACCAAAATTTCCGAGTTCAAGTATCCCAAGAAAGACTATCGTCTGTAAAAACTATCATGACTGCAAGCACGTTGAAGACTCTGCCCAACTGCAACACCACAACTCTTTTTCGACCTCTGGATGGTTTAGGGACCCCTTTAACGATTGTGATCGCTACACCTATACGAGACGCTACACACAGCCATCACAATACAGCGCCACAGGTGTTGCTCGCAGGCCTGGCCTAACCCACCTGGAATTCGAGGAAGAGCATCTTTTCTATGCGCTCTGTGACCCGGGCAATGGTGACCTCTTTGGCTCCAAGCTTGGGTCGCGCCACCAGCTGCATCTTGGGCAGTGTGCGAAAGCCGTACCTGCGTGCAAGGCAAGCACAGCTCCTATTATAAATCGTTGGCGTTTTTGAGCCAAAAAGCACAACATCATTACGAGACGCCATAGTGGAGGGCTCCGGAAATTTTTACCACCTGGGGTTTGTTTACCTGCACCTCCTCAAATCTAAGCACACTGGCCTTTAGCATTTCGACTCCAATGAAACGCATGCAGGATTCCGTCCTGCAAACTTGCTTGGCCGTCAAGCACAATAACCACTATACCTCAGCGGCCGGTTATGTAAGGCTCAGAATTGATGCATGCTTTATTCTAAATTCTAACATTAGGTCCGGATGGGGTATAACACAAGTAAAAACTGCAAAAGGAACAAGAATGGCACAGGACTGTAATCCTGTGCCATCATTGTTCCTTTTGCACTACAGTTTCTTAAATTATGTTATCCACTCAGATGTATGGGAGCACATAGTGTGGTGAGCGATCACTAGATGGTGCGTGCCTCTTATTGGATGGAAGCGATCATTCGAGACGTTTCAACTTTCGAGTACTCGCTCTTGGTGCGCTTCGTTTTTCGCTTGGAGTCGCTGCCCAACAAGGCGGCGGAGCGCAGGGCACGAAAAGCGGCTGCACCACGCGCTCGCAGACAGAACCCGAAGGTGAGAGCCGGCCAAGCCGAAGCTGCACGGAGGCGCTGAGACACGTATCCCGACGTTTGAGCCCGCAAAACATAAGGTGCACGGCGACGCCGAGAAGTGGATCTAGAAACTGCAAGAGCCCAAGAAGCCGTGAGGAAACGCGGGTAAAAGCGGGCGGATCCTGAAGTGGGGCGAGCGCAGTTGTGCGTTTCAAGTGCGACTTTTTAGACAACAGTTGCGGCCACAGCTGCAATGTCTGCGAAAGATTGTGGTTTGCCAACAAGCTCGTCACGGTATCGACAGACTCACGGACGGACCAAGCTTCGCCCCATTCACCATCATTCATTCCGGGGATATGTTGCGATTTTTTAAAGAAGAATGGACGTAAGCACAAACTGCATATGAGGAGCTTGTCCTAGGGAGCGTGTCCACTCCCTTTTTGCTTTCGGAAAAACCGAGTTTCAGCTACAGAAAATAGCACAACACCCGCTTGTTACGTGAACAGCCCCGGTTAGATTCTGCCTCAGACCCAACATTTTCTTTATGGCAGCGTCTCCTGCGCCGTGCGGCGCAGCAGCCAGCCCAACACAGAAGTGGCTCCTGCCCCACACGGAAGTGACGTCACTTTAAAAATTATTACCGAAAGCTAGTTAAATGTGCAAATTATTCTTGTGTAATGTGTTAAACCTACAAACATTTTACTAAGCAGGTGTTTAACGAGTCAATTAGCCTAGGTTTGTTATTTTAATACATATTACAAGTATTTAAAGTACAGGGGGCGCCATGGGCGCGGCAGCTGCGAAAGGTAAACACTGCGAGATGGTAGCCGCCTGCAATGTCTTAAGTGGTGAAAACTCCGATGAAATCGTGGCCGTGGCCTAGGCCACTCCCAAGAAGGACTGGAGTGTCGTCGCTGCTTCATGTGATTGCTGGATGCTTAGTTGAACATGGTAATTGGAGCTATCGCGGCCGTCCACCGCGCTGCAGCTTCATCTGAGTGTGTGCGTCATAAAGTTTCTCAGTATGATGTGTGGATTACAGTTGTTGGACGTACTGCATTTTCTAGATTACAATGCCAAGCGTGGTGTTGTCAAAGGTGAAAGTGTTCTTGCTGCCGAGTTTTGCTTGTCGCGAAGGACAAGGTCGACGATGAAATAAATGCTTTTGCACAGCTAGTTCACGTGTGACTGACCGGACGCACATGCATGAAACCCCAGTGCGTCGGCGAAGTGTTCATAGGTGGATGGCACCAACTTTACTGTAATGTTCTTACGAAGCCTGTGATCTACGAAGGCCAGAGCTACTACATTGTCGTCTGCTTTGTCAAGTGCGAACACGTACGGCTGTTCTCATCCGTTGCTAAGTGAATGCTCCCGTGCTGTCACAGGCTGCGCCTGTTATTGAGCAAGGCAGACAAGACAAGCTGTTTTGTAGTTAGATAGATGGGCTAACGCTGTCGGCACTTGCCCTTGGGCATTGTTTATCAAGTGCTGATTGCCTAGAACATTGCGGTGACATGTCAGTAATTTTAAAGAAAGCGGCCTGCCGGTTACCTCGTCAGGTGATGGTACACTGAGTGACATAAAAAAAAGTTGCCCGAGACTACGTTGCAGTGCACCTTTCTGTCATCAAAACTTTGATAAACCGTAAAAATCAACATTTCTGACACCTGTGCCGAAAAAACCAATGCAGCCAGCTGCATTCGAGTTTTTTGAGTCTTTTTGAGTCTCGCGCCGATTAAGAGCACTAATTCGCAAAACACTTTATCATAATAAATATAGTCAATCCTGCAAGAGTCATCGAAGATACAATATTAAAGGGCCTGTGGACGGGACCACCACCAGCAGCAAGTCGGGCTGATGAGGAGGTGCAAATGTTAAAACAATACATGCGTGAAGAAAAAAAAAAGAGAAATTATCGATAACTGCAATGGTACTTGAACCACCACCGACCTCACCAGTTGATGTGTTGCTTTAACCAACTACGCCACAGCTGCCTATCAGTTTGAGAGGGCAAACAAGCCGGTTTTGCATTGTTGTCACGCTAAACCTAACTAACATTTTTGTTCACTTTTTCGTTTGAACGTAATTTTAACTGCTTTTATCGTTATGTCTAGACGTACCGCTAGACACTCCCGACTATTCAAACAAAGCTCCTAACCGAAAAATGCATGACGTCACTTCCCTGCGGCGCAGGAGCCGTCTCTGTGGGGGTGGCTCGTGCGCCGCGCGGCGCAGCAGTCTCTGCTTTTCTTTATTTGCATCCCTAGAGATTTTTTGGTCACAAACAATGCTAATACTGCGCTCCTAACCAATCACAACCAACATCAATAATTCTGCAAAAGAGGCTAATCAACATTCAAACTCACCAGATGCGGTCAGTGGGTGGGGGTGGGATGTTGAGGGCTATCGTGCCCACCAGGTGGCTGATCTCAACTGTGAGCACGAGGGGTGTGTTGGAGACCTCCTCCATTTTCCGCTTGATGTAGCGATTCTCGGTAGCCTGCTGGAAGTAGCGAGATTGCGCAATCTTGTCCACCAGCTCCAGCAGCTTTTTACCCGTGCCTGTCGCGGAGCTCCTGCAGAGACAGTGAGAGGGACGACCATGCTTGAGAGAAAGAGAGGCTAAAGACTAGAGGTCGATAATAAAGAGAGTCCTCTCCGCTGAAACTACGAGGGAAAGAAAGAAAAAGATAATACCCGTGACACCACTCATTTGAGGCACTATTTCCATGTATGGGGATACAACACTTCATTCCAAAAGGGTATCATGCACATTGAATAAAGTTAAGTAAATACAGTCAACTGCCGATTTTTCGGACACCCGAATTTTCAGACATACCCGATAATTCGGACATCTTCACGGCACCGCCACGAGCCCCATAGAATCAATCTATAAGGAAGTCTGAAATTTCGGATGCTCGAACCCCCCGGAGTCCAATTTTCCAGACTTTTTGACGCGACGGAAGGTCAGAAACCACCACTGACCTCCAGTGGAAACCACCACAACTGCGTCACACGCGATTACGATCGCATAAATGAGCGCGCCGGTCTACTGGGGCGGCATACGTTGCTTCGACTCGTTGATCGTTAGCGGAGAAGCACACATGGCCTCCGAGATTCCTAACACTGGCCGTGTTTATCGTGCAAGGGTGCTTCGCTGACATTCGAAACTATCCGCCCGGAAATTTTTTGGCGCCAATAAAGTTTCTTTCGCTTTAGCGCTTGTGCTCGTGCGGGTCACTCTGGCTTCCCGCGCAGCGCTTTCGCGAAGCGTTTCACCACTTCGAACTAGAACAAACCGTCACACACCGATTTGGTCTGGCCATGCTGGCTATCTTGAATGTTTACCAGTGCACCTCCGGAGTACCCGAGGCACCGTCGCTTGCCGTCGCGCCGTTATGTTTACGCAGCCTACATGGTGTTTGGCTAGCCTAGTGCGTGGTTGTGGAATCGTGTGAAGTGTGCTCTGCAACACTAAGCCTAGGTGCTTCGACGCTCCACAGCAAATTCCTTTGTTCACATCGTGATGATTTCGCTTGCCTGCGATGGCCCTCACTCCGCCTTCGTCGTCCTCGCTGATGGCATCGAAGTGCGGAAAACAATACCATCGGTTAACGATGGAGAAGAAAGCCGCCATTATTAAGTTAGTGAAGAGTGGCCGAACGCAGGCTGACGTGAGCAAGGAGTTCGGCATTTCCAAGCAAACAGTTTCAGATTTCCTGAGGAACAAAAACAAGATCTTGAAAGAGGCCGAAAAAACTGTCTGGTGCCCAAAAGATGAATACAAGGCAAGGTGTTCATCCAAAGCTTGAGGACGCTCTCGTCCTGTGGCTTAATTGAATGATTGTGAAGCGGTTGCTAGTCTCGGGCTGCATCTTGAAACAAAAAGCGGAAACTCTCGTGCTTTGAATGGACATCACGGATTTTAAGTTCAGTGATGGATGGGCTGAGAAACTTTAAGCATCGAAATGACCTCAAGTTCAAGAAGATGTGTGGTGAAAGCAACGCCATCGACAAGGCAGTTATTGCGCAGTACTGCAGTGGAAAACTCCCGTCTTTGTTGCAGCAGTTCTCTGTTGACAACATTTTCAGCTGCGACGAAACTGGCTTGTTTTACAAGCTGCTGCCGGAAAGAACACTCGCTTTTGCTGGTGACACATGCCATGGTGGCAAGCATAGCAAAGAATGGCTGACCGTTCTTGTCGGCAGCAACATGTCTGGCAGCGAGAAACTTCCTTTGTTAGTTATCGGGAAGTCCAAAAGCCCGAGGTGTGAAGTCCAAGAGCCCGAGGCGTTTTAAAGGGGCAACGCTGCCAGTCTTATATGAAGCCAACAAAAAAGCATAGGTAACGCAGCCGTTGTTCGAGAGTTACATCTGCAGGTTGGACAGGAATTTCGAACAACAGAACAGACGTGTTCTGCTCTTCGTTGACAGTTGCGCTGCTCATGGTCACATCAATAACTTGAAGGCTATCCGACTGGAATTCATGCCGCCCAACACGACTGCGATCCTCCAACTGATGGACCAAGGCGTTATCCGTAATCTGAAACTTTTGTACCGTTCACGTATTCTCAACCGCATGTTGCTGTGCTCAGAAAACGGGAAAGGCTACAGCGTTGACCTTCGGTCTGCTGTCGGAATTCTTGCGGACGCATGGAAGGCAGTAATGCAAGACACGCTTCGCAACAGCTTCCGCCACGTGGGCTTCGTACTCGACACAGAGGCAGCAGACTTGCCTGAAGAAAGTGACAGCGTGACTGACTTGTGCCCTCTCATGGACTATATTATCAACGACCTCCGCTCTGCTGGTGCTTCCAAGCCCACGGAAATAACTTTCGAGCGGTTCGTCGACGCGGACAACGAGCTCGACTTCTGCGCAGAGCTAACTGAAGACGAAATAGTCAGTCAGGTTATGGCGGATTCAGACGACTCCGATGTCGAAAAAGAGGAACTAACGACTGCGCCACCCATGACCGCCGAATTTATGCGAGCATTGATGACGCTGTCATCGGTGTACAGTGATGACATGACCCTTGCTCAGATCGAGGCAAATGTGATCACATGCAAGCGGAATGCTGTTCAAACAAGGACCAGCAAGTTTTTCAAGCCACTGCAGCTCTAACACCGGTTGCCCTGACTGCACCCGGTGTCGGCTGCATGCATTTTTTTTAACGGCTCTTTTCAAAGCCACCCCACTGATGCTTTGGCAGAGTTCTGGAAGTCTGGTACTTCGACCTTGACCTTTTTGATCCGAGAAATATCAATGAAATGTGTTTTTTGCTTGCATTGAGAAATATTAGCAAAATGGTGCGTTTTTTTTTTTTGCTTGCATTCAAAATTGTCAGTAAAATGCTTTTTTCCTTGCATTCATTTTTTCGGACTGCCCGAATTTTTGGACGGTTTTTTCGCTCCCTAGAGGGTCTGAAAAATCGGCAGTTGACTGTACAACGTAGCTGCAGACAGCCTGTCATAAGTTACATCTGTTCACCATAACTTACATCTAAAGCTAAATTGGCTGAAGCACTTTTGAACAGTTAATGCTTTGTTGTGAAGTGTAGGAGAGATAATGGTTGCCACTAATTTTTCTCAGTTTTAACAAAATATAATGTCTGACAAGCACTCACGGGTCTCTTGATATGGTGCTCGTGTCTCCCTTGTCGGCGGAGGACGCCTCGTCATCCGAGGAGGAAGCAGCACTCTCGTCGTCGTAGGCATCATGGTTTATGGCGAGGCTGTGTGAGGAAAACTGCCCGTTAAAAGACATCTAACCACGTAGGCACAGATGTGTTTGGCATGTCAGACATCACTTCACATGCATGAGAAAACTCGTAAACAGGGGTTGTGTTCTCAAGCAGAAGTTTCAACAAGTGCACCTGTCTCCCTGAAGAAGACAAGTCTGTGTCGTATGTCTGTCTGGGGAAGACAAGTTTGTGTCATATGTCTGTCTGAGGAAGACTAGTCTGTCTGTCTGAGGAAGACAAGTCTGTGTCGTATGTCTGTCTGAGGGAGACTAGCATGTTTGTCTGAGAAAAACAAGTCCACTTGTCGAAATCCTGGCTGAAGTACACAACTACTGTTTAGTGTTTACGGATGTTTTCATCACAAGCTTTCATCTTCTCCCTGTTGTTTTTGTGGATTACCACATCACAAAGAGTTTTGTGCAAACAGTAAAGAATTCTGTTGCACCGAATATTGCAGCCCTCTGTGTACGATGGTTGTCGATACCCCAAATTTAGCAGGAGAGCCCGAACCTTTAAGCTTAGTCTTGACTTCACTGAGAAGGAACACATAAATATCCGTCCAACCTTTGATGTTCGACGTGCGCTCAGCTTAACACTGATGGAAGGAATAAGGAGCAATGGTGAAAGAACAAGCAGACAGTCATAGCACAAACTACTAAATCGGTTTAACAATATTAGGTAACAAAGCTGAATCCTTTCATGAGAGGCGCTGATATAGGAGACAAGTAGGTATAAGAGACGCCAGTGTGCCGGCATCGAAATAGGGGTTGATCCAGGAACGAGAACATGGTACTCTGCTTATAAAGCACAAGAAATGCTTCCCAGTACGAGTCTCTTGTAAAGGGGTTCAACTCCACTTCTACAGGGGGGATGGAAAGAACGTAGCACAATGTTTTAATCTAGCTCCGGTTTAACGGCCATAAAAAGATGCTACAAGGGTTACTGATCGCATCATGGATAAATCTCGCGGCTTTTCGCTACCACACAGACGACAACCGCTTGAAAAAAAAGCAAAACAGCTGAGAATGTAGACATTGTGGTGTTTGCATTTCTTTCCATTCCTACTGCCCATTCAAACCTCGATATAACGAACCTGGCTATACCAAAATATCGGTTATAACAAAGTAAATGAAAACAGCCTTGTAATAGATATAGCATTAAGAATATAACTTTATAACGAATTTTCAGTTATTACAAACTTGCTTTCGTGCAAGATAGAACTTTGAGGTTTCTGTTACATTGTAAAGGTGGTAGGGGTGTAAGAGAAGGCGAGATACATGAGAATTGATGGTGCTGTGCACCGAAACAGCAGAATCCATGTGGGCCCACTGCCCAGAGTAAACTCTGCCCAGCAAGATGAAACGTGGAAAGTTGAGAAAAGACCTCTGCATCTCCTCGGTCTGGGAGCGCTTGAGCCGCATGAGGTTCAGCTTGGTGCTGAGGGTCATGTAGAAGGCCCCGTTGTAAGTGACGTCCATGTCGACCCAGACGCCCCGCTTGTCCACTACGGCCTCCGAGGTGCGCCGCACGTACGGCAGTTGCGAGCCAAGGTGGATGTCAGTCACCATCAGCTCCTCCATGAAGAAAGGAACCTGGCGACAATCCAGGCGTGTTCATTAAACCCGACATTTTATTACGCCCACAAAGCAGACTCAATAAATGCAACCTGAAGGAACCGACAAAACATGATTTGTTCAAGCAGAGTACTGTTTACTGACAGGCGAGAGCAGAATACAGGGACGAAACTAATCACATTAGAGACACAACTTAGTTCACTCTGGATCAGGAATAGCAAGATAACCTTCATTCGTTATATTCTGTAAATCACTATATTCCTATTTTTGAAACTTAAAAACGCAGCCCCGCCGTGGTGGTCTAGAGGCCAAGGTACTCTGCTACCGACGCGCAGGTCATGGGATCGAATCCCGGCTGCGGAGTCTGCATTTTCAAAGGAAACAAAAATGTAGGCCCGTGTGCTCAGATTTGGGTGCACATAAAGAACCCCAGGTGGTCGAAATTTCCGGCGCCCTTCACTTCGGCATCTCTCATAATCATATGATGGTTTTAGAATGTTGAACCCCGAATATTAATGAAAACGAGACAACCTTTTCATTAGTCAATTCTAGTACTTCACCATATAATATTTTTGAAACTGACAAAACCCAACCTTTTTCATTCATATTAGCCGGTAATTCACTAGATCCATATTTTTTAAAGCTGCAATACCAAGAAAATATTTTCATTGCTTTATGAGGACCAATAATTTACAAAGCTGATTATTGTTAATTGTATTTTGTGGCACTAAAGCTGTTCATGCTATACTGCACCACCGTACTGAATAATAGCTTTTAAAACCAAGGTTTAACTCTAAACATGTTGCTTTCAAACAGAGTTCACTTCTAATGCAGCTCTATCATTGCAACACAGTTTGAGTTCGGTGCAAGCAGCCTTGCGCAAGCTTACCTTGATGCGGTTGAGCTTCTTCTGGATTCGATGCCTAACGACGTCAGCCCATTCGTGCTGGGTGAAGACGTCGAAGAAGAGGCGCCCAACCAGCATGTTCAACCACTGCGTGTCGGACTTCATACCCTAATTGCACCAAAAAAAAAAGCACACAAATCAGACTTGAAATGAAAAGCGACAACTTGAGAGTACTAGGCTTTTTTTTTCTCCTTATAGTCGCCTGGTGCATACAGTTCAAATACATAATGAATAGCAAGTTTGACAAAGTTAATTAGGACTTGTGACAATTTGATCTGCAAGCTGTTTGCAGTGTTGCCTTTGCTGCATATTATGTTATCTAGCTATACGATACTTTCATTTTTCCTGAGTAGCTCTTTCCTAGCCTCTCGGAAAACAGAAGAAACGCAGCTTTGTGTATCTTGTAAATTATTTAAGCTTCAAGAAATATTATTGCACAAATCAGTATGAAAAACTAAAGTCAATGAAGTACGAGATGATTTGGACAAGCTACAGTGGAATATCTCCACACACACTGTGTCACTCCTTAAGCGTTCAGTGGTCACTTGCTTCAATTCTTCATTCTCATCCCACAGCACCACTCTAGTCTCCTTTCACAACAACCAACGGGTGAACAGGCGCAAGCCCCTCCCGAATAAGTGACAGGCATGCACGGTCATCCCACCTGTGAGAGAGCAGTGCCCTGCGACGTCGGAAGAAGCGAACTCTTTGCCGTCGTGACGTACGGAGGGATCCACAGTTGCTCGCGGTGCCTCATCTGCAGCTCCTCGATGTAGGCGTCGTACGAGATGACCTGGTTGGGAGACTCTTCGAAGCGCGACCGCCTCGCCCTTGGCTCCTTGTCTAGAAAAGAAAAGGAGGGACAGGAAGGGCATGCACTTCGGTTTTCACACGGCATTTATACATTGTTGGACGTTCTAAAGCAGGAGACGCTAAAGTCACCGAAGTTGGAAGCTAGTGTCGGCATTTATCCATTGTCAGAAATCCAATTGCAATGCTAATGTGCTATCAAGACCCAGACACACACATGCCTGGAACTACCACAATATGACAGACTTAGTGGTTTTGGGTTTCATACTCCAAAACTACTATATCGTTGTGAGGAACCCCGTAATGGAAGGCTCTGGAAATTTTAACGAGCTTTTGTTCTTTAACCTGTAATGACATTGCACAGTACATAGGGCTCTAGCATTTCACTGTCATCAGAGTGCGAACACCACAGCCAGAATAGAACCTGTGACCTTCCAGTCAAGTCAGCAGCCGAGCACCGCTACTGCTGTGGACAACAGACTCAAATCATGACAAAGACGCCACTGCGATGTTGTCATTGAGTCGCAAACCTGACTTTGGAATGAGAATTTCACAAACGTTACGTTACATAGGCATCCCTGAGTATCGCAACACTTACGCTGAAAAAGTGATCGTCACTATGCGCTACACCACCACAATATTATAGAGTAATAATGTAGATGTCATTTCAACATTATTGAGTTATAAGATGGTGCAGTCGTAATGCAGGTGCGAACATAAAACGATCATGGCACGATCAAATCGCCGAAAAATGATATTCTAGTGGAGACGACATGCATAAATTGGACGTTGTAATGGTTGCGTGTGATTATGACGTGCCTTAGCAGCTCAACTACTATGACACTGCACTGGTCAGCTAAATGTGTTAGGTTTGATCCTCGCCACACTTCTATGGGGTACAAGAGTGAAGAAAAGGTGTGCAGTTAAATTTGGCCTTTTGGGCTACATCGCAGTTTGCTTCCAAAGACTCAATATTCACATTAGCAGCCTGAGCTTTCTCCAAGGTGTTGTGGGATCGGGACAGCTTACATGGTGTCATTCTTAAAGGATTACCCAAGACAAGGACATGAAAAACAACTTCAAATCAGAGTGAGGAATCCACACTAATAAGGAATGGAAAAAAAATGACAAAACAAGAAAGTAAACAAGGCAGGACAGCCGCTCACCCGGTGTCCATACACAACACCTTGTGCTGGTACTCAATGCACCATGGTGTCAGTACACAATGCCCTATAGTGCCAGTACGCAACGTCCCAGCGTCAATAACACAGACTAGACTGAAAAGTTCTTTTTCGTCCGTGTTATATCTACACAAGCCTTCCCCCAAACAGCCATAGAAGCTTACCACCATACATGATGGCCTGCTGGAACCTCCGGAACCACTCTTCTTTCTCCCGGCATGTCCGCGCAAACAGGTACAGCACCTCGTGCTCCATTTTCGGCGAGGGCGACGCAAACGTCGGTGGCTGAGATTCCTTCGACACTGAACCGTTCGTTTGTGCTGAAGCCCTCTCCTGGCTCGAGTCCTTGCGAGCCACGGCGTTGGTGGCTGCAACGAGCGCAAAAATGGCCAGACGGGCATAAAACTCTCTCTCGAATTGACGCCCACCATATTGTAGGGATACTGAGTAGATTTGCACAGGCAACGTTTTCCTCTGACACCCTTTCACATCAATATTCGTAGAGAAGGCAGAGTGCTGGAAGTTCAAGGTGCTTAATTTTAATTGGTCAGGAACGTGTATTGAGATGCGTACTATTCAAGTGGTGACACTACTCTGCTTGCTTGAAATTGCATTCGACAAGATACCAGATAACAACAGCATGCCTATTGACAGGGTGATGGCAGCAGATGTCTTAAGAATCAGAGGGACTATGCAACATCACACAAAAATGCTTCACATACCACTGCTTTAGCAGTGACGTAATCTGTGGCATTGCACGTAATGTTTTTAGCTCGCTTTGCTTATAAAAAACGAGGCCCGAGTTTCCAGATTTACTAGCTGGTGTGTTGATTAATTGATATGTGGGGTTTAACGTCCCAAAACCACGATATGATTATGAGGGACGCTATAGTGGAGGGCTCAAGAAATTTCGACCACCTGGGGTTCTTTAAGGTGCACCCAAATCTGAGCACACGGGCCTACAGTATTTCAGCCTCCATCGAAAATGCAGCGGCCGCAGCTGGGATTCGATCCCATGACCTGCAGGTCAGCAGCCGAGTACCTTAGCCCCTAGATCACCCCGGCGGGGGCCCTAGCAAGTGTGTCAGCCACGTTTGCAGACTAGAAAATTCAGATTTACTGCCAAGTGCAAGTTCCTACGACAACCCCTTTGTGTCCTGAAATTGCGTTGCCCTACCGACAGGTAATTGCTGCCATCGCATAACACGTGCTCGACGCTGTTAATATACCCAAAGGACTGCGTCTTGCAAGCATTCTCATGGAGAGAGCATATGTATTACCGCTGTGGAAAGCGACGGCTGTGCACAATCAGCATTGCTTTCTGACGTGGACGATGCTCAGTGTTTCCCTTGCCGGAAAAAGGCGACACTATATCCCGCGTTCACAAATGCTAAGTAACAACCTATAAAGTAAAACAAGCACAAATATCTCACTGGTGTGCATTGTGCAGTGTTTAATAATGCGGAGTATTTCTTATATCTGACGCAGAAAATAAGGAAGCAACTGCGGGCCTACATTACTAAACAATGGGATACGTGTTATTTGGCTCTTTAGCCTCCTCTTAATTGCCAAGAAAGTTGTCCACGAGTATAGCCTTGTTATAAACTGTCTGAGTGCTTCACTACGAGCGTGACCCCGCCACATGAAATGCATGAATGAGTGACAAGCCTGGTTCCTAAAGTGATTTGCATTTAAAAGTGCTGCAGAGCCCCCCTTGAAACTTTGAGAAGCAAAGAGACCACAGATGTCATGCTACGCTGCACATGCCACAAAGAAACCGACATATCTAGCGCTAACTCACGGCCAGTCAGGTCGTCCTTGGAAGACGCAGTGGCAGCGTCAGCCTCTTCGCGGGTGGCGTCCCTCACATAGATGTCCTTGACTGTGACGTTAAAATCCTCGTCTGAACCCGCGTGGGGCGCTGCGTCGTCCTGGTTGTTGGAGTCGAGCTGCATCTGCCTCATGTGGTGCTCCTCGGACGGGATCAGCAGGCAGATCGGGTACTTCTTGTTCCACAGCCTAGACGGGCGCACGAAGTGCGGTTGAAAAAAGAAAAAAAAAATGTTTCGCAGCCAAGGAAAAACAATTAATGCAATAGCAACAGAAATAATGCCAGAACATGCAGCACAGTGAGAGCGAAAGCTAGAAAAAAAAGGCTTTTGTTGAGCCTATTGTAAACTCTCTGGGGACAACTACTTCAAGTAGAGTTGCAAAGTGGATGCAACAGACAACTATGCAGCAAAATCGGCTGTTGTGATCTCATAACATGCTTTCACTGTGATTGGACAGAACAGCAGCTAATTCCTTCAGTATCACACTCGCGTAATTTCAAAAGCTGGCATGAAGAAATACGACCACCCCAGTGAGTGAAGTGCTTTTGCGCTATCTGTCGTCTCAATGAGGAGTAGGCAGTGAGAGCACACTCGTCTACCGATTTTCCGGACCTGGTGGAGACCGTGAAATAGTAAAAAAAAAATCCAACAGTCCGGAAAAATGGTCAAGCCACGAAAATGAAGTTTATTCGGGTTATAAAAGCCTATGGAAAATCCCCAATAATGCCATGCTTCAAGCTTATCTTGGGGACCAGCAAATTTGATTATATTTGGGCTACTGCAACATCATTGGAAAGCACGTTGGCAATCGCTGCTGCAGACTGTTGCCGGCGTCAAATTTGGTGGCTCCATGGACCAAAGCAAACTAAACTTGATGCCGGTCGCAAAAAGATGCATGTAATGTCTTGCCTGTTTGGTGGGATTTAACAACACAGTCTGGGCTTCTTTAAACTGCACCAACACCGCAGAATATGTGAGCCTGCAGCATTTCGCCACCATCAGAATGCTACTGCCGACGGCCGCGATAGAACAAGTGTGTCCCAGGTCAGTAGCCGAGAAAAACTGTCAAATTCAGACATGTGTGAACAAATAAGTTCCCACCTGTCTCGCGCTAGTTTTTCCGGAAGCAGTGTAACTTTGGCATAAGTGAGGCTGAAGTGGCGCTGGCCCACAAAAACTGGCTCCGGGCGCTTTTCGTTCCACATGGCCCGGCGAGGCACCGGATGCTTGGGCCAGCGCAGCCGCAGCGTGCTCCCAGACAGCACCAGGTGCACCGACTGGGTGTTGTTCATGTGGTGCGTCTCGATGTGATACTCGCTGTCGAAGGGCAGCTGAGACATCCAACCCTGCAAGGGAAACAATTGCATGGCACCGGAAGTTTACATTTGTGCTATGCATATAACAATATGATAAAGTTATCAACATACCTTGCATCAAGTGTGCAAAACTGTGTGGCTATGTTTATTTTTAAGTTAGGGTACTCCCTTATTCAGTTTTCGAACATTCTGCTATAAGACTGCCGAGTTATGTGCGGTCTGTCACGTATATTCCTGTGCAGTGTGGTGAAATACAGAAGCGTGCGCAAGTGACTGGTCAGCCCACATATGCTCACAAAAGCAAACATTCTTCTGAGACAATACACAGCCAACAGAGATCTTGCATTCGGTACACTTTATGTAGGAAGTTCAAAGAATATTTAACGTCCTAAAGGGGGCGCTCACGTAAAGGTCACTTTTACTTTTTTTTTGCTGGCACATATGAGGTGCTCTGAGCTCGGTGCACTCCCTCGATCATCAGCACAAACTGAGTTATGGCTGAATACGACCTAATAAGCAATACTTAGATGCTATTAAGAAGAGCTGCTCCTCGAAAAAACCTTTCTTTAATTTCTAGTCGTAGACACTCGAAAATTTTGTTAATATAGTCTTTCATGAAGATTTCAAATATGCAATCATTTTTTGTGTAGCTGCTATTGTTATTGAGTTACGCCATGCACAATATCAAAAGGCTACATGTTTTGCGGGTACTCTCATGTACCTAACTTTCAGTAAAAGCATCGTCTCTGATCTTATTTGACTTTTGGTAGATTGTAAAGTGCAAATATCTATCCAGATATGTCACAGACATAATGGAACCAAGGGAAAAAAATCCTATTGAATGACTAATTATTTTCAATCTCCCTTGAAACAATAACCTAATATTTTCACAACTGATTCTGGTATGCATTGCAATTTAAAGTATATATTTGCATTCTGCATGTGTTGAAAAATATGCGTGCCAAGTTTCGTTATTATACATTAAGTATAAGTCTCTAAAAGGCTGCCCGGAAAATGTGAAATTGTCAAAAAAAAAAAAAGAAAATGAGAAAAAGTTTGGAAGTTTGGAAAGTTGGCATTTATTAAAAAAACAATTTTTTGCATAAAATTGGGGCACAATGAAAAGCATCTTGCACTGAATGCTTGGATGACCGAGAATTGCACAGCATTGTGAAAGCTGCTTATGGCCTGCGCCTATAGCGCGTGCTGCCAGAACTGCCTTCAACGTTTACAGCAAAGCTATCACGCGAGCTGCCACTGCCGAAACGAGCGCTTGTACCTTGGTCCCTGGCCGAAGTAGTACGTCTCGACACGTGCGTGAATGGAACTGTAGATTCAAGGCAATTGGTATTTTCACAGCACAGTTCGAGGAATGCCGAGAACCCTTTACGCTTTCCAGCTACCTCGGACGTCGGGTTTCCATTGGTGGCAGCTTGGGCATTGCGCACCCACCACAAGGGCAGTCAGCGCATCGATTTCGCAAAGCAGCATGTTGGCAGTAGCAGCACCTACTGGTCTACGTTCATTCTCGAAGAATCTGCTCTTCATTTGGGATGCACTGACGAATTCCACGGCAGCGGCTACTTCACAACCACTGTCGCCGCGGGGTTTGGTGTCAGGCCTATCCAAAGTCGGGGCGTTGGTTGGCGGTGACATCGGCGTTCCCTGTCACTTTGGGAAGTGTCCAACGCCGTTTCCCTAGATACTTGGGGAGAGTTCTGAACTTTCGATTATCTAGACTGCACTTGTCAGGGCTTGCCGTAATGCAAAACTGCAGAGAAACACTGAATAACTCGATTGCGATGTCCAAAGCTTCGCTATTTTGCCGGAAGGATAGGAGGGAAAGGAGGCGGAGCGCACCGCCAACCAATGACGACCTCGCTCTGCTTGCCGCGATATTCAAAACGCGTAACGTATGCGTTGTTTTTCTTGTTTTTGGTTCATTCTTCGTGAAGATTCGAGACTGGCTACTAGTGAATTGTGAAGGGGAAGGCCTTCATAGCATGCGTGCACGATTGCAAATGGCGGCCAACGCGCCGTTTTCGCGACAGGACAACGGGAACGACGCCATTTTTGGCGACTTTCACGCATTTCTCACGTCACCGCTCCCAACTTGGAAACATTTTCAGATAATTTGTCATGGGAATTCCAGGTTGATAATTTCAGAATTAAAAGATTATAATCCAAGGATGCCAATACAACTGCCAAAAAAGCGATGCCAAAAAAGCGAAAATTTTCCGGAAAACCGAGACTTTTCTACCCGCGTCACCTTTTAAACATTTGAAACAGCTGGGACTAGAAAACGCATGTGAATTAACGAGGGTCACATTCAAAACATTTTAGTGTAGTTGGTTACAATGTAAGAAAAACGTCAGTTTCACCCACAGCCATTGGTGTTCCTGCCACCAATAATTTGCATAAATATCCCGTACAATAGCGCCGACTCCTTCCTGTGACGTCAAGCATTTCTAGGGTGTGTTGGATAGAACTTTTTCATACAGACATGTTTGCATTAGTGGCTTTAGTTTAGAAACTTGAAACATATTAATCAGGAATTGCCATGTCACTGCTCCGCAAAACGCGATAGGTAGTAATGACGAACCTTTAGCTCTTGATGTGCATAGCACTTACCTCACCAGTGAAGAAAGACTTGTGGTTTAAGTGTAAGCCAGTTAGCACGGCCCTCTATTACGTGTGGAGGACAAGCATGCCACAGTTCTATAGGTGGAGTTTATAGTTATAGTAAGCAAGGCGTAGATATCAAGCAATTTATGGGATTGCCAGGGCCTAGGCAAGCCAGCTTGCCAATTTGCTGCTCAGTAAACTGATATTTAGGGAAGCTCCTCAGACAACGAAGGCACCAACCTCATACGAGTTGTCCCGACTGGAATCACCGGCGGGTTGTCGCGGCACCCTCAGTGGCGGCATCCGGCTGTAATCGGGCACCTCAAAGGGGTGCCGCTCCTGCGTCGGCACCAGCAGGTACCACAGGAAGCTGAACACGAAGAAGGACGCGACGCAGCCGACGACGAAGCCGCTCGGGAACGACGGCATGGGCAGCACCATGGCCAGCAGGCCGACCAGGCCCGAGATGAGGAACGAGTTGGTCTTCATCATGGCGTGCACAAGCGCAGTGAGGTTGGGTGTCTGTGGGCCTCGGAATGCATGCGAGAAGTGGCGAGAGACTGTGGGCAATGGAGACGGGATGGGGTGCTTCAGGGGCCCCTCGGGCTGCTCGACGAACTCCCACGTAGTGAGGTCGGGATCGAGCATCTCGTCGGTTCCGCTGTTGACAAATTGCCTTTTGGGAAGTGAAAAAACAAAGCCGGTGCTCAATGAGCAGTGCGAGAAGTGCACTGGCATTAAGTCAATACAACTTCTGGAGTTCAATACGCCAAAACCACAATGTGGTTATGAGGCACGCCGTACTGATAGGTTCTGGAAATTTCGACGACCTAAGGCTCTTTAGTGTTCCCTTAAATGGGCACATGAACCACTCGCTCCATTGAAATGCGGTTGCCAAAGCTAGGATTTAACACGGTGACCTATGGGTCAACACAAAACTTACTGCTGTATACATTGAAACGTCTCTACATTTGTGCCAAGCCTCTGCCAGGCCTGGCCTTTACCTGGAATTTTCTATTAGAAGAGCGCAGAGAGGAATCACAACGAAAGACTAGACAACACATGACATGACAGTAACTAAATGCTTTTTCCACAAAAACTGGCAGTACCCGTAGGCAATGATGTAGATGGCTGAGGTGAAAGCCTATTTTCTCACAAGAATGTGCCGTACTCACATCATAATCAGCAGCCTGATTACGACCACTGCAGGACAAAAGCCTCTCCCATGTTCCGCCAATTGACCCAGTCCTGTGCTTTTTGCTGACACGTTATACCTACAAACTGAATTTTATCTGCTCACCTAAATTTCAGTCTCCCTCACACATTTGCTTTTTCTTGAAATCCAGTCACCCTTAATGACCAGTGGTTATCCTGCCTACGCATTTCATGCCAGGCCGATCTCAATTTCTTCTCTTGATTTCAACTATGATATCCTTAGCCCTTTTTCACAATGCCACTGCACATGCCGTAACGTTCCCCGAGCAGTAACGTTGCTAAGTACCTTTAAACCGCGGAGGTCATCACTTCGGCTACATCGCTTAGGCTACACTGGTTGTCACGGTCTATACCTATACTCTACAAAAGCTGCAGAGGACGTCAATGGAAAATAAAATAACATTTGGCAGATCCCACATACCGTGGTAATCGATGCATGCAAATGACTACAACAATTCGCTGGGTGGGCAGCCACTTAGGGGGCAGCCACAATTGGGCAGAGTCGATGGTGTTCGCTGTGCTGACACACCTGTCGCTTGCGACAGCATGCACGATAACCGCTGTGGCTGTTATCATCGTCATGAACCGCCATGAGGAAAGCATATGGTTGGTATGTTGTTACGACACACTGCAATCAAGGCACACACATGTGCAACTGGACATTTTTGCAGGCATCCGTACTAAAAATAACAAACCCACCGCAGTCTCTTATAGGAAATTACACGTTACGTAGAAGACAAAATCAGCATGCACAGGAAATGAAAACTGACTCAAGGACGGTACTTCTTAAAAAAAAAAAACCCTTATTATCCAGTGTTGACTGGGGTCACACGGAACACTTAACCAGAAAAACACTAACACTTTATAGAAAGATTGTCTAATCAGACGTATTGCAAACATATCTACAACACTCTCACCAGAATTTTATGGCCAGCTTCACTGCTGTGAAAGATAGTTAAACATCGCTAATTATGCAATAGTAAGAGGAAAAAATTCCGCCATATCCACGAAGTGAATGATGATGAGTTGGCAAAGCTCCGGAGGTAAACCTGGTAAACCATGAATCCTCTGTACATTTTGCCCACTCGATTTTATTACATCGCTCCCCCTAGCATACGTCGCCGCACTAAATCGAACGATTGCCTTCAACCAATGACACGCGCCATATGTGACATCATTCCTATTTTATAAGATCTCGCGTCTTTCATCAACTACAAGTACCGCTTTCTAGTTTATAACATCTTGCATCTTTTCATCATCAGCTACAAGTACCACCATCTAGTAAACACTACAAGAACTAAACGAGAGGTGGCTACATACAGGAGACGGTAGCGCCATCTAGTGAACACTGCAAGAACTAAACTAGAGGTGGCTACATACAGGGGACGGTACCGCCATCTAGTGAACACTGCAAGAACTAAACTAGAGGTGGCTACATACAGCATACAGGGGACGCACAGCCCACGCCCTAAGGAGCTTCGCCCCTAAAAGTATAGTAAAATTGACTCCATGTAACAGCGAGCTACAAGAATGGTTGCGTCCCCATGAAGCGCGTCGGGGTAATTTACAACTCTGGCTAGAGATAGCTGTATAAGACTTTGCCTTTAAGGAAACCTGGTGCCTCACCTGCCACTGCCTGTCCTCGTGTCGTCGCCCTTTTCTGTTGCCTCCTTGCACTCGTCCAGCGTGTGGCCCGTCGTACGGATCGACGTCGTCTCGTCGTCGTGCAGCGCGGTCGAGCCAGTCATGGTCCCAATTGTAACGCCAGTGACATCGCTCGTCCCGACCGTTGTGGACTTGGTGTCCTCGTCCCGGCGCAGCAGTCGCGCGCCCTGCCGCTTCTCTTCAAGTCGCTTGAGTTTACCCTTGAGGCCCGTGAACCAGCCGTCGTGGTCGCTAGGAGCAGTGGCCGCCACACTGGGCGATGCTGCCATGTGGGCCTCGATCGTGGAGTGAGATATGCTCGCCTTCTTGCTGAACTTGGAGAGGTAGTCCTTCATAGATTCCTTGACTGGCGACGACTCCTGAGCAAAGAGGAAGAAATTGTTACAGTGAAAGCTCGTCAATTCAGATTTCATGGGACAGCAAAAACTCTCCAAGTTAAGCAAATGGCACATTATCGAAATTATCGAAAAAACAAGAAATAAATGTTCATCTGGATCAATGCGCTTAATTTTTTTTAGGTACACACAAATTCAGTCATTTTGCTTAACAGCAGTCCAAAAGCTGCAGTTTTAGCCATTGGCAACTTCGTTCACAATGCGAACATGGCTCAAGACATGTGCATTTCAATTCGAAACATCGGACTTCATGCCTTACTACGCACCAACAATGCAATGTTAGATTGCGATCATGCCTTTCTAAAGGCACATGGCCGTTTCAGCTGTCCACAAACGCTGTTTTTTCTTCATTTGCGATGCACATTTGTGGTGCTTCACGCTTGGCGTGTCTGAATTAACCAGGTTGTAGCCAAATTACATTACATCACCCATAAAATTATTTGCTGACGACTGCGTCATATACAGAGAAATCACGACTGAATCTGATACTTGCGTTTTGCAAACCGACCTAGATCACATAGCGGACTGGTGTAAAGAATGGAAAATGAATTTAAACATTAAAAAGTGTTGCAGTGTAAGCTTTTCAAGGAAAATATCCAGATCATTTCATCAATATAACATCTATGGCGTACTTATTAACACACACTGCGATTATAAGTATCTCGGTGTTCATTTTACTGAATCGTTTACATGGAACAAACACATTGACACGGCCATAGCAAAAGCTAGTAGGATGTTATACATTATTCGAAGGAATTTCAAACAGGCGACGCGCGAAATCAAGGAAACTTTATATTTTTTGCAGGTCAGGTCGATACTTAATTATGCATGCGTAGTATGGGACCCTCACCAAGACTATCTTATAAATAAAATAGAAAAACTTCAGAACCAAGCGGCGAGGTTTGTTTTAAATAATTGTAGCCCCTACGCCAGCGTTTCGCAAATGAAGGCCACTTTGGGATGGGATCTGCTACGTGTACGTAAACAGAAACTACGGCTTAAACTGTTGCACCAGATATATTACTCTAGCACAGGAATCAATCACCATAGCTACCTTGTTCAACCCCCCTACACATCCACTCGCTGTGAAAATAGCAAAAAGATATCTACCTTCAAATGCAGATCCAATACTTTTTTTTTACTCATTCTTTCCAAAAACAATAAGAGTGGAACAGCTTAAGTGACGACTTGGTTAATATAACAAATAATGATTTATTTTTTTCTATGCTGTGAAATTCTTTATTATGTATGGTCTGTGTGTATGAAAATGTATTTTGTGATGCATTATTATGTTCTGATAAATGTGGCGGTGGTTCTTCTTTATTTTTATTTTTATGTATTTTGCTACGAATTCCTTTGTACTGACTGTTTTTTTTGTTTCCCCTATATGTAATGCCTATATGGCGATGTAGGTACTCTGTAAATAAATAAGTACATAAATATAGCCGAATGAACGAGTTTGATACCATTAAGCAATGCATATGCCTGTCAGAGCCAGAAAACACGTCTGAATTATCAGAGTTTACAAATTAATGAGAGTAAAATAAACAAAATTTTATGTTATACGTTTCTAGAGTGCCCGATACATGCAAAGGGCCTTAGGGAACACCGAGTTACCGGATAAAGGTATGAGGGGCAGCCAAAAGTAACCACAATAACTATTTTGCACAACACTACTAAGTATGCAATGTTACCAGTAGGCAAGCATTAAGCAACGCTACACCTTCCAAGTTTATGGAATCCAGTGGATTCTCCCCATAAACTTTTCTATGGGTACAGTGACGCTTCTCGTGAGAACAGTTTTTAAAATGGCGTTTTGAACTGACCAGCAGGACACCGTGAAGCTGTGCTCCATACTCTGACAAAATGACTCTGCCACTACAGTAACACTAAGCATTGTTCACAAGAATGCTGCTATGAGCAAAGCATAAGGAAGAGTGACTTTCTTTCTGAATAAGGGTGAAATGTCGCTTCTTGATAAACTTCCTTGGGGACGTCCATCAACTTCTCGGGCGGTTGACGATGTCAAAAAATTTTGTGCACTCGTGCTCAAAAAAACACCTGATCGACCACAATAGAGTTGGATACGCGATATATCACAGCTTGGAGATCGGCACTGCGAACTTGACCAGAATACTTGGGGATAAGAAGTGGCGCTGCAAAGTTCCTACCTTGAATTTCGACAAATAGGCAAAGAGATGGACGAGCAAGAACAGGGCATCATGCTTTGAAAGAACAGCTCCAAGGTGACCCGGATTTTTCCTGAACGAAATTTGACGTCCACAGAGATTTCACTTATTGTGGCCATTACAAATAACACTGAGCGTGTAAAACTGCTTTTGCGAAAAAGAAAAAACTCCTGTATCGGGGCCTGTTGTGTCAGTATCTTTTCTTGTGGGTGTGTTTTCACACTCTGCTATGAACCAGCTCGACCAGGAAGAAGTTATGATGATTGATTGATTGATTTATGCGTGGTGTTTAACGCCCCAAAACCACCATATGATTATGAGAGACGCCGTAGTGGAGGGCTCAGGAGATTTCGACCAGGGGTTCTTTAACGTGCACCCAAATCTGAGCACATGTGCCTACAACATTTCCGCCTCTATCGGAAATGCCACCGCCGCAGCCGGGATTCGAACCCACGACCTGTGGGTCAGCAGACGAGCATTTTAGCCACTAGACCACCGCATCGGGGCAGAAGTTATGATGACCAGAGAGAAATTGTCAAGTAGAGTGCCTTGGTTGTAATGAACTAGATAGGCACTTCACAATGCTCACTAAGTGGCAAAACTGCGTACTACCGTAGCTCCGCACAACACAGTGCCCGTCCGATTAATCTTGGGTACCCCCACATCATATAAACATCTTGTTACGCTTCATGCAACCACTATCAAAGACAAGTTTCTTAGTTTCAGCCTAGTGTTCTAGAGGGGAAAAAAACTTTGAAATGCAAGTCAATTGATATTAAGCTACAGCTGAGAATTCACACCAGCCGAGAAATAGCATGCACAAGGTTTCTGCAGCTATAATACTATGCTTGCCTAGTTCTTCTCTACACTGCCAGATCGCACCATCTATCTGGTCTACCACATTTATCGCTGCAGTATCTAGTATAATGCTAATGCAAGGAAGTTTGCAAGTGAGTTAAAACTTCAGTCAAAGGATATTGACAGTGCCTTTCGATATGAGCAGTGGACCTGCTTTTAAGTATGCCCGATGTGAAATAACCATTATTCTCTTAATTGTACAAAAAAGCTTCTGCAGAGAGTTGCCGAATGGTGTTCACATGCTGTAAAACTGAACTAAGACAAACGCTGAAAATCTTTAACCCGTAGTACAACAGTAGATTTTGCATGACCCTGAAGATGCAATCTGTAACCCATTCTAGAGCTGCAGATTTTGAAAGACCCTGAAGATGGGAGAAATGCACTGAAATTCATTATTTAATGGACAAAACAAATCAACTCTGGAAAAAATATGTTAATTTAAAGCCTCGATTTATAAGACACTGTAGATATGGCAATTCCTAATTTTAGAGCAAAGACAGCATGAGAGAACTAACGCATGCATGCACACAAGTGCTGAGCTGTCAATTCTACGAGTATAAGCATTTGTCCTCCCTTTCTTTATTAAGGACTAAATTTTCGAAACAAGAAATGTTTTTGGTGTTCCAAATCTAAAACAATACAGTTATGAAGGACGACATAGTAGAGAAGTCCAGATATTCCAATAACCAGGAATTTTTTAACAAGAATCTAAATCCAAGCGCACAAACCCCTAGCATTTACCTCCATCGAAACGCAGCTCTGTGGCCAGAATTCTGTCTTGCAACCTCCAGGTCAGCAGTTGGGCAGCATAACTTGATCAACATGGCATGTAGGGCTACATTTTTTAGCGATAAAGTTCAAAATGGTTAACCCACGAAAAACAGCCAAATTTTTTAGCGATTGAAGACGTACATCATTATGTCTGTCTATTCTATATCAGTGTTCATTATGTGAATGCTTGCTCCTTTTTTTCCCACATATATTCGCCTTTCTGCTGTAACGCTAATCCCTGCTAAATCTGTCCATCTTTCCGGTCTCCCGAAGCTGAGCATTGCAGTCGGCTGAACAGTTCCCAAAGCTCACCACTTTGGAGTGCTCTGGTTCCGCTGGTGCAGCAACGTCGGCCGCAGGTGCTGCCGCGCCAGTCTTGCTCGAGACATCGGGAGGCTCCGGCGTGGCTTCCCTCTCGACGTTCGCAAGAGGGTGGTCTAGGACGTCCAGATCCGGTGCGCTCGTCGCTCGCCTCTCGTGCGCCGGACCGATGGAGTGCCTCCTTTCCACGGAGGCATCCCGGAAGCCTGTCCCAACGGCGGAGCGCTCTGCAGGTTGACTCGATGTCCCCACGATGGAGCTGCGGCAGTTCAATAAAAAAAAAGTCACAGCTTTGCCACAAACGTGAAGCAATGAACGCGACAGCAACAAATGGGAATGTCACGTGCAGAATGGCAAGCAGATCGAAACATGCCCCATGTTTACATGCACAAATGACGCACGAAACGTACTCACAGGTACAGATTAACGCGAATATGCGTCTCAGTTGTTACTTTGCTGTGCCTGAAAAGCGTGCCCTTTTCACAATCAGAGACTGTGCAACGATTGCAGTGACCTTTGTGTGCCCGGCAACTACAACAGAATTGTTCCAGTGAAAGTCCAAGGCCAGCCTAGATGTATGGTCCTCCCCACTGCAAGATAAGGGAGCGAGAGTGAGCGTCTACCCCCCTCGTCTTTGCCGGGCAAAGAGAGCGTGCGCCGCCGCATCGTGACGATGTGGCGACATGTGCTCATTGCGCCATCTTGCTGGTAATGCTGAAAACCCAATAGTTTCCCCCGAGATGCCAGTCACCGGCGGTAAGTGGTAGAGATGAATAGCTTGCTGTTTGAACGTTAAATGAAATGCTCCTCCCTGTGCAGTGGTCAACGCCTCGCACTCACAATTTAGAGGTCCCAAGTTTGATTCTGCACCCGAGTCTTTTTCTGGATTCTTTTTGTTTCTTGCATTTACATATATAGATACGTATACATATGCAGTGAGTGACGGCAACGCCGGTGGCTAAATCTAGTCGAGAGAGTCCATATACTTGCTGTTGCAATAAAGCAGAGAATACTGTACAATCACGTGGTCATGACGGATAAAAACACAGAATCTAAAGCACTGAAAGTCGATTTACTGGGCGAAGCTGCGACCAGCAGAAAGTCACATTGCAAAACGATAGTGGCAAGTACAGTCATTTGTAGTAAGAAGACTGACTAGCAGCAAGATGCTTCAGGTTTTATGTATGCGTCACAGTACATTCTAATGTTACGACAGATGCTTGTGTGCAATCCAGAAGGTACTCAAAAAGTACGCATTGGGCATGCAATGTTTGTAAAACAGACATCATTCGCAAAGCAGAATGCAAGTTGAAGTGCCAGTTGTGCCAAGCAAAAAAGCACGTCACAAAGACAGAAAAGCTGGTGTCTATGTCATGAATGAAAGCAACTACGCATGTCAGTACTTTAACCAGCTAGAAGAGGCCCCAACTAGACTGAAGTTCCAGCAGCTGATTACCTCTGCAATTAATGAAATAGTTCCACTCATGTACTCGGCAAGGTTCTCCAACAACGAGGTCCCTAAATGTCCACATTACGACATCAGTCCAGAGTGTGCGCTCATTGGTACAGGCTTGCATGCAATTGCCTTTGAGGTAGAAAAGACGCTACCTTCTAGGCCTCTACCTATGTTCTTTTGCAACACAGATTGCGATAGTTGATAGGCTATAAATGTGTGAAATTCACATAATTTGACACCAGGGTTTCCGAGGCAAAATTGAAAGTCAGTAGAACTGAGGTCGAGGTTTTGATGGAAGCCTGTCTGGTCGAAAGAATTAAAAAGACACCGACCATGAAAACACTACAAAAAAGATCAAGGCACCCATCACAGGAGCTTAAACATCTTTTTTGTATTCTTTTCATGGTCGGTGTTCTTGTCATAATTTTAGCAGTGGCAGAACTATGGGAAGAAATTAGTATACTTTACAACAGTTAATTGTATTCACAATGTAAATATCCAATTACTGTACCGTCAGTCAAGTTACATTTCCTCATAAAACTGAATTCTACCCACTCAAATTACATGCGATAGTTACCTGCTGGCATCGAGCATTCCCAAAACGCTAAAGATACCTAGAAAGTTCAGTTGAAATGCCTCATAAGCCAACGTTCAAGCTAAACATGCTACTGTTGTCACCAAAGCGACCAAGTGCCGCAAAATGTTTCAACGAGAAGTGATGTCAGAAAAACTAAGCAACAACAATGCTTAGCATTAGCGCAATGTTTGTGGTATCTTCCTGGTAAATACGGTTGAAACTTGATTTAGACAAGTCATGATTGCATTCGAATACTCTCGTAACAGCACCAGAGAACGGCACAGAAAAGCTACCACGGCATTGCTTTTGTCACCGAAGATGTGCCAGCATGTGTGAAAAGTCCACGAGGGCATCCTCAGGCTGGCCCTGGACATAGGGCTACCATGTCTGCATGACGAAGGCTAGGGAGACATTTGAAGCTATGGCAGGGTACTGACATGCTAAGACACAGCAAAGGAATGCACTGTTTGTCCATGCAGGCAGCATGAGAAAGTTATAAAGACATGATCAATGCTATCTGTTGCACAAACCACGTACAAAAGCAGCACTGTCTGTAGCATCATCTGGCATTTAAGAGTGGTACTGGCTGCAGTGTCCAATGTTCTATGCATGGGTGTGCAGTGTAGCATCGCCAAAATAAAACTAGGGCCATAAATGGGGTGCCTGGATGTTACTAGTAAAAGTACTAGTACCATTGTGTGGAAAGATAAAATGAGTGCCAAGTTATTGCGAGTTCAGTTGACAACACTGAACTCTACGAGTATCTGCTGGGGAATTAAATTTTCTTCATTAGATTATGACTTCTTAAAGTAGAGTTTCATTAGATCGAGTTTTGACTGCTGTGCAAAGAAATGACAAAACTCAAGACATGTCTTCAAATAATGACGCAGTGTCGCAAAGATATGCAAGTCTGTCTTGAGAATCGCCATTTGTGCAGTGGGCACGACAAGAGGATCTGACGAACGTACCCGCTTCCCTGTGCCGGCTGCTGCTGCTGCTGGGAAGGGATGTCGTTATCCCTGGCAGACGCAATGGGCTGCAGCTCCTGGATGTCCTCGTCGCATGGATTGTAGCGGAAGGACATGACGGGCGTGGGCTGTGACGTCGCCTTACCGCCCGTCAGCTTGGATAGGCTCAGCCGGTGCGACATGGCAACTCTTCGGCTGATGCGCCAACACTGCACACCAAGACAAGAGCACCGTCCCATTACAGCTGTAACTACCACCACAACCCCTGCACGACTTTCCTATACGTACTCAGTTACAATCCAGCCCTTCACCTGTGACAGACTGTTCTAGCCAGTTTCCACTCAAACCTCAAGTTCTCGTTCTCAAGTTATGTAAATACCAGGAGTTAAGGTTTTCTTGTTACTACCTAAAATGTCATGCCTGGCCAAGCATCGGTGTCGGGATCACTGACAAAATTTACCAAGAGATTCATACTTCCGACCTAAAAACAGCGACACAAACGCGGATCTGTATGGGATGCTAAACTTTCTAAAGCACTATACGTCATGGCACGAAAATGAGCAAGCCCTAATGGACCGGGCATTCATGCAAACTCTCTGTGGAAGGGACAGCGATGGCCGTGGGTTAGTGCAGCAATGCTAGAGTGCACGTATCCAACATTAGCCAATGCCAGGCATAGCTGACCACTGCAGCAGTATATATACAAATACGGTAGGTGAGGACACTACTGGTAAAATTGGAAGATATCTGACCACAGTTACCTAGAGCTAATAATTAGCATTTAGCATCAGAAAGCCAGCATAAAGACTAAAGCGAAAGAAGCAACTTGACAGGTTTAAATAGATGTCTGTCTTCTTACTCAATTACAATAATTTTCGAGGTTTCACATCCCAAAATGATGCAATTACGAGGGACATTATGGTGGAGGGCTCCAAAACTTAAATGTGTACCTAAATCTAAGAACAAAGGCTTCTAGCACTTCGCCTTCATTTAAACGCAGCTGCCATGACTATGTTACTTCATCAACTATTTATCGCGACATGCACAGATGCGTTGTCGCACATTTACATGTCCAGTCCAGCATCGTGAAAACAGAAAGATGCATGCATTTGGCTGCATGCATCTGTAAATAGTTCACTTGCTGCACGCGAGTACACGAGTACTTGCGAGGCTTGTTCACGACCCCTGCACTTGTAAACTCTTTTCCCAGTTTGTTTAAAGCATCCTGATAGTCTCCCATAGCAGCACTTGAGGCCTGTGGAGTGCCTTTTGAGCTGCCGCACCCAGACCTCCATTATCTAAGTACTTGCCAGTAAAAAGCGATAGCGCCGCTGTGCAATGGAATGCACGAGTGCAAAACATGGTTGACTTATCGGTCAATTCATTCTTGTTGTTTTGTATTGGTGTTTTCTATTCAACTCTCAGGGAGCCAGGCAGTTCGCACAGGGAAGAAGGCGTGAAGTCTGAGGTATCGGCCAAGTTGCTCTTATCAGTTGGCATTCTTTAACTATAAAGGAGCTTTCCTTCTTATCAATTGATATTCGATTCCAAAGAAGATAGCCATTTGTGACTTGGTGGAGAAAGCAGACTGTAGAAAGAGAAATCTTACGAGGAGAGTAGAGGCATCGTTAACACGTGAAGTGAATAGATGACGCAACTGCGTGGGCATGATGCCACTGATTAGAGGTTCTGTAGGCGAAAAATCATATTTGTGGTGAAAGTCCACTGAAAGATTGCATTCAATGTAGGTGGGATTGCCCGTAACTTCAGAAACGACTGACCAGTTTTGCAACCTGAATGAAATAAGGGGTGTGAATCTGAGTGCCCATTTCTTGTCACACAACAACACGAAGTCAAAAGATAATAGCATGAAGAAGGCTATAGGGCAGATTATTTAAACATTTCATTGAAGTTCGGCAATTATAAAATGACACGCTGTATTAAAGAATTAGTGAACAAGGTCCAATTTTTTTTGCCCCCCGTAAAAAACTCAGCAACTTGATTGATAAGTGGAGTTAAACGTGCCAAAACCACTATATGATTATGAGAAATGCCGTTGTGGAGCACTCCAAAAGTTTTGACCCTCTGGTGTTTTTAACGTGCACCCAAATATGAGCACACGAGCCTACAGCATTTTCGCCTCCATCAAAAACGCAGCCCCCATAGCTGGGACTCAATCACATGACCTGCGGGTCAGCAGCCGAGTACCTTAGCCACTAGACCACCAAGGCGGGACTCATAACAACGAATGTAAAGAGCTGTGTGTAAAACATTTTTGCTGTGTTACTGTTTGTACAAATGAAGCACTTATTGCCACAGTGCTTCACACCTCTTTAGACACGTTTACATTTCAGTTCTGTATATGGTTTTGCCGAAAGTAATTAACATCCTAATTATTCTCAAATGCTTATGCTTTGCTCCCTCAAAAAGAAAGAAAAAAAAATAGCCAGTTTAAAATATAGCAAGGCACACAGCTAACAAATGTGGTTTTGCATGGGACAGGGACACAGCCCCATTTTACTTCAGAATAACACATAATATATCTATACTGTTTGCTTAGAAGATCTCGGCAAATGTCACAACACGTGCTGTTCTTATTTACTTCGAGCTACAAGCTTCAATCGCTCAAATCATTTTTCTTTTCTTCTTAAAGATCATTGGTAATGTCTGCACAGACATTACTGCCCTTGATAAGTAATGCAATAGAGGCCCTACGTTACTTTTCGAAGTGATCATTGAGTGGCTTCATTACAGGACCTTATTTGCCTCACGAATAGGCAGCTGCGAAAATTTTTTAATCCATCAGTTGCAAGCGGAGTTGCAAAGATCTGTTGTCTCGCGCTTCAGTTACTTTCTACTTTTGTACTAATAATAACGAAGTTGTGTCCCTGAGAAATGTTATTTGGACTGGCTACAGTGTTTATGAAGACGAATGTTCCATAATACATATGTGTAGAGGAAACTAACCATTATCAATTAGGACAGACTAAACGACAATGATCTAATGCGAGTATTTGGCATAGTTCAAGGTGGCACAACACACAGCACTCCTATCTGAACCATTACTCTGAAGTCTATCGCCGTGCTGTGAAATAAAAAAAATACAAAGAGAAAGAGTCGATGCTGGCGCAACTAAAGTCAGTGCCTTTGAAGCACTCGCACGCAGCTGGTCTGAAAACAAATGGATATGTGAAGCTGCGTGAACAACCCATTCGACTGCAGTTTCATATTCAAACATGCAAAAAAAAAAAAACAAGCTGTTTTAGAGAATCTGCACGAGCCGCCTCCTGCGAAAGCCGAGGCAAGGCGAGTGGGAATCATGCAGGTTCATTGCATTCACTCTGTAGTGGAGCATACGCACCAACGCGTATGCGCCTTCGGAAGACAACAAAAAGCCCGTGCTCTGCTTGCGCGAGAGTTTGTGCCGCCATTGCCAGACTGGCCGTACGCCCACTTTCCGTTGCGACCTCGTTGCGACTTCTCGGCTCGAATAAACGTCATCACATTTAGTGGAGGCTGCTGAGATCCCCAAGAAGACCTGGAGCTCCGCTCTCGCAAGTTGCCTGAAAGACTACCGCCAAACATGACTGACGCAGTCGCCAACCAGCCCGTCCCAGCCCAGCCAGTACCATCGGCTGCCCCGTCTACCTGCCCCGGCGCTACTCGCCAGCGGGACCCACCAATCTTCAGCGGAAGTGGTGAGCAAGACGTCGAAGACTGGCTGTCCTTGTACGAACGCGTAAGCGTCAGCAACAAGTGGGACGACGACTCTAAACTCGCTTACGTTATCTTTTACTTGGCAGACGTAGCTAAGCTTTGGTTTACCAACCGCGAAACCGCCATTGCCAACTGGTCCTCCTTTAAGACCCTCGTAACAGAAGCGTTCGGCCGACCAGAGGTCCGCAAGCTCCGCGCTGACCAGCGTCTGCGCCACAGAGCCCAGCAGCCTGGCGAAACGTTTACGAGTTACATTGAGGATGTGCTCGACCTCTGCAGGCGTGTTAACCCATCTATGCCCGAAGAAGAGAAAATTCGGCAGATTCTCAAGGGTATTGAGGATGGTGCATTCCAGATGTTGCTAGCGAAAAGCCCAACCTCGGTGGCGATCCTCGTAAGCCTGTGCCAGAGCTTCGATGAATTACGCCGTCAGCGTTCCATCGCCCGACAGAGTGTCTCACCACCAGATTCGATCTCGGCTGTCGCACTCTCAAATGTCAACGTTCGCCAAGAAAGTCTGTCCAACCAGATCAAAGACTTCATCAGGGAGGAAGTCGCCCGACAGCTTTCCCTGCTGCCGCATAGCGACGCGCCCACCGCAAGTCTGCCTTCGACACTGCAGCAGGCCATACGCACTGAAATTTGCGATGTCCTACCTACAGTGCAGGCCCCTTACGCATGCACTTCAGCAGCATCTAATCGCTCAGCTGTCGGCTACGCACCACCTGCACCATCTTCACCTCTCAGCTACGCAGCTGTGGTTGCGCGACCCCCACCGCATTCAGTATCCTTATCGGCTCCACCTCCTCCGGCAGCGCCTCCGGTTTTCAGGCCCTCACCTCGCTTTTTCCGTCCATCTAATGAGTGGCGCACCCATGACAACCGTCCTATCTGCTTCGCGTGTGGCATCGCTGGACACATTGCACGCTACTGCCGCCGCCGTCCCACACCTGCGTACGCCTCCTTTGGAACTCCTACCTATGCGTCGCAGCAGGCCACCACGTCTGCATACGAACAGAGGCACTCTGACTCGGATCGTCGCCCATCGACTTCTCGTTTCCCATCTCCTCGTCGCCGATCGCCATCTCCTATGCGTCGTAGACCACCTTCTGAGGAGGGAAACTAATCAGTGCAGTTCCAGAGGCAAGAACTGCAACTTCTGCGCAATTATCAAGGCCTCCATTTTCGCCGCGAAATGTTGTTGATGTCAATGTTGAGGGAGTCGCCACACAAGCGTTAATTGATACTGGGGCCGCCGTTTCTGTGATGAACGCAAAATTTTGTCGCAAACTGAAGAAAGTGACCACATCTCTCTGTGGCATCGTGCTGTCCACGGCTAGCGCGCAACGCATTCAGCCCTCGTCTGTGTGTACGGCGCGCGTCGTCATCCAAGACGTTTTGTACATCGTCCAATTTTTTGTACTACCATCTTGCTCTCATGACCTCATCCTGGGTTGGGATTTCTTATCAGGTCATGAAGCTATCATCGATTGTTGCCGTGCGGAAGTGTCCCTAGTGCCAAGTTGTGAATTTCCACCACCCGACCATTCACCACTGCTCTGCAAACTCATCGCTGACGACGACATCACCTTGCCTCCGGAAGCTTCAGTCCCTATTAGCCTTTCGTGTGTGGCGCAACCTGACGCCACGGTGGTGTTTACGCCATCCCCTGTTTTTACTGAACGCAAGGGCATCGTGCTCCCATTCGCCGTTCTTACGATTGCGTCTGGTTTAACCGTAATGCTGGTTACCAACCACTGCAACTACCCCGTTGGCTTGCTTCGTGGTGAAACGTTAGGATATGTGCAACCTGTCGACAATATCAATGATATTATTCTTCCCGACGAAACGCCATGTCAGATTGCCGCAATCACTCAGGCGTCTGAGCCATCAGGCTCACCAGCCTTCGACAATGCTATTGACGCAGACCTTCCCCCCTCACATCGCAGCCAACTTGTTGCTCTCCTTAACAAGTTTCGCTCTTCTTTCGACTTTCAGAAACCTGCTTTGGGTCGCACCACGACTGTCACTCATACTATTGACACCGGCTCACATTCGCCTCTGCGACAGCGTCCTTACCGCGTTTCTGCCGATGAGCGCCGCGTCATTACGGAGCAAGTAGATGACATGCTTAAACGTGGAGTCATACAGCCTTCTCAAAGCGCTTGGTCGTCACCCGTGGTTCTGGTAAAGAAAAAAGATGGCACCGTTCGATTTTGCGTGGACTATCGCCGCTTAAACAAGATTACAAAGAAAGACGTCTACCCGCTACCACGAATAGACGATGCTCTTGACTGTTTACAAGGCGCCGAGTACTTCACATCCTTGGATCTGCGTTCTGGGTATTGGCAGGTGCCAATGGCTGAATGTGATCGCCCTAAAACAGCCTTTGTAACGCCGGATGGCCTGTATGAGTTCAAAGTCATGCCATTTGGGCTCTGCAACGCGCCTGCGACGTTTGAACGCATGATAGATACCATATTGCGGGCCCACAAGTGGAAAACTTGCTTGTGTTACCTAGATGACATCGTAGTCTTTTCAGCTGATTTCCCGACACATCTTCGTCGTCTCCACGAGATTCTGACGTGTCTAGCTTCTGCAGGCCTACAACTTAACCACAAGAAGTGCCACTTCGCAGCCCGAAAACTAACCATCTTGGGACACGTCATCACAAGAGACGGTGTTCTTCCAGACCCCGATAAGCTTCGAGCTGTCGCTGACTTTCCAATGCCCACATCACTGAAAGCCCTAAGAAGTTTCGTTGGCCTTTGCTCTTACTTTCGTCGCTTCGTGCGCAACTTCGCGTCCATCATTGCACCTCTGACTAGTCTGCTTTCCAACAGCAAAGGTATATCTGCATGGTCACCTGCATGTGACGACGCATTTCACCAGCTGCGCCGCCTGCTGACCTCGCCACCTATTCTTCGCCACTATGACCCCACTGCTGCCACAGAAGTTCACACTGATGCAAGCGGCGTTGGTCTTGGCGCAGTTTTGGCACAACGGAAAGGCACCCAAACCGAATACGTAGTCGCTTATGCAAGTCGCGCTCTTAAGAAGGCTGAATTGAATTACTCCGTGACAGAGAAGGAGTGTTTGGCCATAATCTGGGCGCTTACGAAGTTTCGCCCGTACCTTTACGGCCGTCCTTTCGACGTGGTCACAGACCACCACGCTCTATGTTGGCTGTCCTCCTTGAAAGACCCGTCCGGACGTCTGGGCCGTTGGGCACTTCGATTACAGGAATACGACATCCGTGTCGTATATCGTTCCGGTCGCAAGCATGCGGACGCCGATGCACTTTCCCGATCGCCATTAACACCAGATGTGGCTTCTCTGTCACCCCCTTTTACCACCTTGTCACCACTCGACAGCACTGACATGCTTTCGGAGCAGCGTAAAGACCCATACCTTGCCTTGTTAGTCGACTACCTTACCGATCCGTCTTCTGTCCCTTCCACGAGAGCGCTGCGCCGGCAAGCAGCCCACTTTGCCTTACGTGACAACATTCTGTACCGCCGCAACTACACGCCTGGTGGTCGGAAGTGGCTCCTTGCTATCCCAACTCATATGCGCTCTGACATCTGCATGAATTTCCATGCAGATCCCCAAAGTGCTCACGCAGGTGTCCTGAAAACCTACGAAAGGCTGCGCCAACGCTATTACTGGCGAGGAATGTATCGTTTTGTGCAAAAATACGTTCAGTCTTGCACCACTTGCCAACAGAACAAAACACCTCCGCGGCACCTTACTGGCATGTTACAGCCGCTCCCGTGCCCGGCTCGCCCATTCGACCGCGTGGGTATAGACCTCTATGGCCCCCTCCCATATAGTAGCTCTGGAAACCGGTGGATTATTGTCGGAGTCGACCATCTGACACGCTACGCTGAGACTGCAGCTCTACCGGCAGCGACCGCCCACGAAGTTGCACTCTTCATTCTCCGCAGCTTAATTCTACGCCATGGTGCTCCGCAGGAATTACTCAGTGATAGGGGTCGAGTGTTCCTGTCGGAGGTCATCCAAGCTATCCTCGCTGAATGCAACATTATCCACCGTAAATCTACCGCATACCATCCACAGACAAATGGTCTTACTGAGCGGTTCAACCGCACACTTGGCGACATGCTGAGGATGTACACCTCCTCCGACCACACTAACTGGGACGCTGTATTGCCCTTTGTTACCTTCGCTTATAACACCGCGACGCAAGCGACTACCGGTTTTTCCCCGTTCTTTCTATTGTACGGCCGCGAACCTTCCCACACACTCGACACTATACTACCGTACCGCCCTGATGCATCTGAGTGCTCCCCGCTTTCGGAAGTCGCCAGATACGCTGAAGACTGCCGTCAGTTGGCTCGGTCTCTGACAAGTGAGGCTCAAGGTCTACAAAAGACTCGACACGACGACGCTCACCGCATAGCTCCTACATTTCGTGCTGGCTCCCTTGTGTGGCTTTGGGTGCCCCCGCACGTTCCTGGCCTGTCTTCTAAACTTCTGGCCCGGTACCATGGTCCGTACCGTGTCATCGACGCGACCTCCCCGGTGAATTACATCATCGAGCCGTTAACGCAATCACCAGATTTGCGCCGTCGAGGACGCGAGACCGTACACGTCGACCGTCTCAAGCCCTACTACGACCCCCTCATTGTGCCTACTCCCTGAGTCGCCAGGATGGCTACCCTTCACCCCGGGGGTATTGTAGTGGAGCATACGCACCAACGCATATGCGCCTTCGGAAGACAACAAAAAGCCCGTGCTCTGCTTGCGCGAGAGTTTGTGCCGCCATTGCCAGACTGGCCGTACGCCCACTTTCCGTTGCGACCTCGTTGCGACTTCTCGGCTCGAATAAACGTCATCACAACTCTTATAAAACCAGCGCTTTGTTATTTTCTTATTTCGTAACATTAGCAGGATTCTGTTCTTAAAGACTACTGGGCCCATGACTACTGGCAGAAGGACGGTCGGGGCTAGTCAACCATTTCAGAAGTGAATTGCAAATGAAATGCATCGCTAATGATACGAACAGATACGATATTCAGCCTTCTCCCGTTTCTTTTATTGTTCTTCTTTTGCACTAATTATGCACGAACTCGCCCAATGTTATACTTAAGATTTTGGAAAAGTGGCCTCTGGCAATTACTGTGGTGGGATGAAATTCAACCAAATTCACTGGACTAACGAGAACCGAAGCACAGATGAGCACAACAAACAGCTATCTGGCAATTAGAGCAACATTGTTTTAAACCATTGCAGTGGTGTTAGTTTTGCATTCGTTTTAGGTGTCACACACCACATAAATGCAAACGCAACCCATACAACCAGGAAATAATTCAATGAACGGTTATTACAATGGTTATTCATTCTGGACGTCTCAGAAAAGTGCTGCAGTTGCGCTCTCCCCCGTTCGGTTTCGGTAGTGAAAGTGACCCCCCCGACTTCATCATAGTGCAAAAGTGACTAGCAGCAGTTTTCGGAATATTTGGAAGGGACAATAGGCAGGCTGCAGGTATTGGAGAACAGTGTTGGCCTAGTTTGTATGTATCACAGACTTCGGTAACACCTAAAACATCTAATTAGTGCAAAAAATAGAACCTTACAAAGCTCACGAGTGAATGAGATAACTTCTGCTAATAGCTTTTCTGCAATCCTCATCTTTTAATTTTTTTTTAAAGAGGTGTAGCGTGGAAGCATAGCACTCTGAATGTCTCGACGCATTGTACGTTTCATAAATACTAAAATGTGTTGTCTTGCCCTGTAGGGCTTACCAGCATGCACGTTATGCCACCGAGATAACGAGAAAGACTGTGCCATGCCCCAGTGACGTCAATTCCATTGTTTATGCATCTTTCTGCTGCTCTTTTGTTTATATCAGTTATGTGCGAGTCGTGGCAAACATGCTGCTCTGTGCACTTTGCTGTTTACAGTGGCAGAGCACTTATCAGGTTCTTTTATCAATTGTTTACAACTCTTCTTCGTCCTTTTGAAAAAGCATTTGTTCTTAGTTTAGAGCATGGCTTAATGGCGCTTGTGCCATTAAGCCATGCTTACCTTACTCTGCAAGCTATGCGCGATCTAATGGACATTATAGAATAAATAATTGCTTTGGGAAATAGGCAAGTTATGACTACTTTCAGTATAAAAAGTATACATAGACAGGATCCTTACACACTGAATAAGTTGACCCCTGACAAACACTGCTCACACCTCAGCCAAAATGTCATGCGAATAAGGGAGCAATTAGACTGGAGACTATTCAAGAGATTTATCTGCAGCGCTGACCAGTAAAATTGAAAGCTCGGGCCAGGAAAGTTGGCTCCGTTTTTCAACAGGGTGCCTACGCGCATGATGTGCATGTAGGTTACGCAACATGCATGTAGCATTACCAGTGAATTTCGATGATGGCCTCGCAGACATACTTCCAGGAGTATGTTTCTTATTGCAATGCAGACACGCGCTTAGGGAAGCTTGTTTGGAGTGCATTGTATGTGCACTGCAAACACTGTGTTGTGTATCACTGAGTGAAGATGTGCGTTGCAGTATTTGTAGTTTTGCAACCAATTGTCGCAGGACGCGACATTGTAGCAGAGGCCAACTAACAGTGAAGACTAGTGCATTTTGATGTAGTAGCGAGATTTCGACAAACTTAATACATTAGGTTAAATGTTTTTTTAGGTAATTCATATTGATGTTACTAAAATTTTTCGAAGTATCTAACACGCTTATCTTGTGCATAGTCTCGAAAGTGCACTTCAGCTCTAAGTATTCAAGCTGATGCCACAAGACTGCAATCTACCACAGATGTTCGACAGTTCCGTATCCATTCAAACACGTAGCACACTTAAATGACTAGGAGGAGTTTATGCACAACTCCGAAAAGAGATGGCGAAGCACTCTCAAGTGAGCAGCTGCGAAACCGAGGAACGACAGCTATATCGTACACTCGAGTGTGTTACTACCTGCCAGCGAACTGTAAGACACGAAAGTGCAGTAGGATGTACCAAGTGTTATTTCATCATAACCTGTGCCAGGGAGTCGTAGGGTGCAGCATTGTTCCATCGTGAGCACAGCCACATGGTAGGGTGTACCAGTGCACCACAGTGTACACCAGTGTATCCCAGTGTGAACAAACATACCACTGCATGCAACAGCATGCTGTAATGTGTAGGAGCCTGGGCTAAATTGAAAACATGGTGCCTGCATACGCAAGAGCACCACAATCTGTGGCTCAGCCAAGGCCGCGACTCTGTGGCCATGATGTTCCAATGAGACAAATGCAGACAGTATGTCAGTATTTATCAAACGAAGCCTAACGGACACTACTCTAATCGGTTTTATCTCACTCTACTAGCCTTGTCGTTGGATGCTTGTTTTAAGCAGCAGTGCTGGGTGACAAAGTTTGGAAGCCGATTAGGTCAGCAAATATGGCTTAGGGTAAGTGCCAACTTTACGTAACAATATAAAAAAATAAGCGAGTGGTGTCGACGATGTTTGTGATGTAGCAGTGTTGTGTCATGTCTGTTCCATGCACAGCCACGTGAATGAATGAAGTTTTATTGGTTTGTTTGCATGACACATTGCAAAGTACTGCAACTAACAGCCACATGAAGAGTCCTGGAGGTACCCCAATAATAGAAGTAATGAACAGTCCATTAGACAATGATTTAAAACTGGATAGTGGAACAATGAGAATAACCTTCTCAGTCAGCCCTCTTTTTTTTTGCTTAAACTGGTTTTTAGATACCGGAGTTACTGTTACACAATGATACGTTCTGTTCGATTGTGCGTCTCTCTCCTTATTGATTACCATTCACGGACAGCCAATATTCCACTGATAACGCGAACAACGCTTTGTCCCGACCATTGACAGCGCATGGAACGGAACAGGCACCTCACCTGGTTTTTAAATTGCCTCCCTGATTGAACACTTTTAGATTGCACTACACTGTCTGTGATGATATCATTGAGGTGCCAATACATAATGATGGATGCGAAATGCCGCCGAAGTGAGATGATGACGGTCAAATTTTGTGCTTGGTCAGGCATTTGTGGCTTTCGCCTTAATAATATAGTTAATTCAGATGGACCAGAGAAAAAAAGCAATGGTTTAGGACAGAATTAGGTGCACCCTTATTTGTAACCTATAATACAAAAACATAAGGCCACATTCATCATCATGCCTTGGCCTCCATTAATTAATATAAAATGTTGGCAGGTAATCTTGTGTTACCCCAAACTTTGTACTTTCCTTTGGCTCTTAGTTTTCTCAACATGCTTTCTTGGAAGACAAAACAGAATGGGACACAGGGGAAAGACCAATTTTGTGTTCACAATTATCGCGGCAACCAAGAAGCGCAACCAACCAGACCAAGTCAAGCACTGCCACAATAGTCCAAAAGTTTTCCAATGTACTCATCACAACACTGGCCAAACATTAAACTTTTAGCCACAGCATGAGTAAACAGAAACAATGAAAGAACCAACACAATGACTTGTGTTACGTCCTTTTATTGTTCCAGTTCATTTGTGCTATACATAAACATGCAGTTCACAGATTTGCCCAGCTAGCTATAACACACTGCTTCATGTATTCATTTTTCATAAGAATATTGTTACGGTGCACCATCGACAGAAGCAAGCGTAGCACTTCGCGAAGAGAACGAAGACACCTGTGCATTAGACGCTTGCGCGAGAGGCAACTCAGCCATCTTGTTCGGCTGCAGATTCTCTGTGGACGCTATATTATAAACCTAGATCTTGCCCAGTCTCAATATATTCTGCAATGCCTTTTCTCCAAGTAACATTTTGGTGGAGGTGCTCGGTATTGATCCTAGCACCTACTTTCTACCTCTAATTCTTGCATTTTTCGTATTTAACATTGGTGTATCGTCTGGAATGTTACTTGGAGAAAAGGCGCTGCGAATATAATGAGACAGGGTGAGATCTAGGTTTACAGTATAGCATCCACAGAGAATCGGCAGCCAAACAAGATGGCTGAGTAGCCTCTCGTGCAAGCGTCTAACGCACAGGCGTCTTCGTCCTCTTTGCAAAGTGCTACGCTTGCTCCTGTTGATGGTGCACCATAACAATATCATCCACCTTTGCTTGATCTCCAGTTCATACTGCCCCATTTTTCCATCTGTAGTCATGCCTATCAAATTCCATTCTGACTGATGCACTGCCCCCAACCTCCTTACCAGTTTCAGCACTGTCACTCGAAGTATGGCACCGGCAAAATAAAGTGATCCCATAATTTTTTCAAGCACATCAGTAAGCATACCGTAGGCAGCAGTGCCTCCACGATTCACCCAAACCAGTGTCTGAGCAGTTTGTGTCCCTACAAATGCCATGAGTGACAGGTCAACGTGAGCAATACGCGATTTCAGCAGCAGTGTCGCACGACTGCTCTCGATGTCAATCATTGGGGATCAGCTTTATTGACTGCAAATGACTTATTTGTGAATGCTGAGCAAGACGGCCAATCTTGCTTGAGAATGTCCACCTTATCAGGATCGAACGTGCTTCAATGTGCGATTGAACGTGCGACCGTGATTGAACGTGCGATGTTTGAACGTAGGAGAGCTAAAAAATAATAAACACCGATGGAAAGGAGGACCAAGCCAAGTTCGTTGTATGCATTGGGAAAAAGCAAGGAAAATTGATGGATTCAATAAAGTCTGTAGCTAGCTCTTGCATCCTATTCACATCCCAGGGGAGCAGATGGGTGCTATCGCAAGATAGTCTACCACTCGGTGCATCAAGCCATCAAACATAGGTCGGTGAAAGTAACACGAGTACTCAAACCTTAACGTAAACATTTTCTATTCTGTTCTAGCCTATCCTGTTTATTCAAGTGTGCGTGCAAAGCTAGTCTGCCGCCCCGCCGCGGTGGTCTAGTGGCTATGGTACTCGGCTGCTGACCCGCAGGGCGCGGGTTCGAATCCCGGCTGCGGCTGCTGCATTTCCGATGGAGGCGGAAATGTTGTAGGCCCGTGTGCTCAGATTTGGGTGCACGTTAAAGAACCCCAGGTGGTCTAAATTTCCGGAGCCCTCTACTACGGCGTCTCTTATAATCAAATAGTGGTTTTGGGACGTTAAACCCCACATATCAATCAAAGCTAGTCTGCAACAAAAGCCCACACCTAAATTGCATATTGCAGACACAATTCACCTAAAGCATATTTACGCAAACAGTTTCATATCGTGTACGTGTTGATGCCAAGACACAACTTTACAAAACATGCATTTGTGTATGCTTGTAGGGGCACTTAGTTTTCATGGTATCCAGTATAAACTAATGCATCAGAATACCTCTTGTTTTTTGAGTTTTACCGTTCTGAAAATGTTCCATTATCCTATTTCGGTGCCTTGTTACTACTTTACACAACAGACAGCATAACTGCAATATCCAGTTAGCAAGCCTATTGGTAAGACGAAAATGGCACAATGAGCTGAATTACCAAACCACTGTTTTATTTCTTGTGATAACTTTTCTTAACTCGAACAGTCGGAAGATATTAATGAAGCCTAAACGTCACATAACAAGAGACTCGGGAAAACATGGTAACGCAGGTGCTAAGGTGAAGGAGCATGAACGGCGTAGTAATGGTCACGGCCCGTTGTTTACGGAAATAGTAACCGGTTTAAACAGCATAACAATTAGGGGGTGTGAACCGTATATGGAACGGATCTATAAATCTAGGGGCCCTGCAGACGTCCGCCATGCGTTGCTTCGGCAACGTTAAGCAAAGAAGAAAAAAGAAAGAAAAAAATAACCGGCCGGACGTAGTTTAGACATCTTTATTTTTCCTGCATTGTCACTGGCTGTCGCCGCGCGCGCCTAAAGTAGACGGGGCGCTCGTTTGGTGGGCTTTTTTTTTTTCCCTCTGTGTGCCGGAGGACGTTATGATTCATATCGAGAGGAAAACGAAGCTGCCAATCGCACTCAGCCAGCCAAAACGCATTCGCCCATGCGACGCGAACGTCATAAATGAGTCAAAACGAAACGTTTAGCTGCGACTGGCGTAACAAAAGAGCGCGCTTATCGTTCGTACGTCAGTGGGCCGCTAGAACGAAAACAACCACAGCAACAGTCCGGGAACTGACACAACCGAAGTGGTTAATAAAAACCGGTCGGTATTTGCGAGGCTTGCGCTAAGAAGGGACACGCTTTAGGTTCCTACTTGTTGGCGTTCGCCTTCGCTCTGCTGGGACAGCACAGAAGGTCCGTGAGGTCCTGTTTTGCCACGACCTGCTATATGAAGGTCGCGTGTTTTGCACTGTATCAACTAAACGCACTTGAGAAGATGATCGCACACACGTTACAGAAACGAACGCCGGCAAGGGCTCTCGGAATAGAGCGCTCTGGCTGGAAGAAAGCGAGGTTTGTCTTGCCTTCACGCGAGAAACGAAACGTCCTTTCACGGAGACGAGGGAATCAAGGGACGCAGCCAAAGAGGCACGCGCGACTCACCAGACTTTCAGCGGACGGCTGCGTCGTCGGTCTTGACAGGTCGAGCGTCAGCACGCCGTCATGCCGTCGACGCTAACCCGAACGGCAGCGAGATACGTCCACAGCACACGGCGTAAGCGCCTTCCGGGCTCAACAGGTGCGACTTAGCGGCAGGCGTCGTCGTAAGTCCTGCCGCTGGCATGGCCCGAACAGCGTTTACGCGTTCGCAATACCCAGCCGGGCCGGCGCAATCGCATCCAACGAATGAATGAAGGCGAAAACGAACACAAAGAAAAAAGCCGCGCTGTAAAATTGCACGACACGACGTCAACACACGAAAGGCGCACAGCCTGATGTGTCAGTACGGCACAACGTAAGTACGGCGGCGCTTGACGATCATCTCACAGCTGATGACTGCTTTTGCCCGAGGCGATTCGAACTAGCAGCGCGAGCACCGCTGGGCTGTCGGAGAAGATGACGAAGAAAGGGCACGGCTCGTGATTTCCTTATCTCCGTCGATCGCATCCAGAGATTAGCCGCTGCGCTGCGAGAACGACGAAGGGCGCTTGCATGTCGCTGATAAGTGCGGCCGGAGCGAGGTGGAGCAACAAATAAGAAATATTTTCGGCAACAGCGAAAGCGGAACCAAAAGCGTTCGCCACCGCTGTGTGGTCACGCTACGCGCAAATGCGCGATTCATCCGTCGAGGGAAAAATGAGTGACGGCGCTAGTTACCGTTCTGCTTCCTCGTGGAGTTGTGTTTTGAAGGACGAAAAGCAAGATAAGAAAAAATTTTCTTTTATAATTCACCAATACTATCTGTAAGCCTGAAAGTACTTTACAAAAGGTTTCCGAGAAAGACGAGTGGCAGGTCTGTGACGTCATTTTTGCACTTTTAGCAACACTCGTGTAACACCAGAGTGTTTGATTGCTACGCTGCAGTGCATCAAGGTGTGCATCTTTGTTATAACCATATATAGAGAAATCGTACAAGTGGGCCAGCAAAAGGTGGGGCAAAATGTGACAATCACTGGAGAAGCCAACGCTTGCCCAAACTGCCCCTACTTTACATTGAGTGCGGCCTTGTTGCACTGCAATGTAGACGCTAAGCTGGTTAGCATGCTGGTTGGCTACGTTACAAGAAATGGTTTTGTTCTCGTCACTCTTCTTTTTCCAGAGGTTTATCAATCGCACAGTATTCCATAAAATTCGCCAAGCCATTCAGTCCCATGCAAATCACAAGGATACAAGTTTAGCAGTGTTTGTCCTGCTAAATTTTTCATCATAAGGCGTGTAATGATAGCAAGCGGGAGTTGAAAAATGGCTTTTTTATCTTTGTATGTGTAAAAAGTGTTTTTTACTTGCCCTTTTCAAGAAGGCTGAGGTATAGCCCCCCCCAGTTAATAGAGGCTGTGTTTTCACTCCAGCAATGCGTAAAACGGGACCGAACGTCACAGTACACACCAGTGCAATTAAATGACGTCAAACAATTTTGAAAGTTGTTTTATTACATTATCGAACACACCACACATCAATGCTAAACTTGCTTTCGAATCTGGCCAACGGAACGCATCGGCTCTACAAGTCAACTTTCGCTCGTGCAAGTAGTTGTGTGCGACCGTTTGTGTGTGTTTCCTCCCGTGCGTTGTGTTGTGATGGGGGTGAGTCGCTCACGAAGCGAGTAGGCACCAGCGACAGGATACGAGGAGCATTCGTCGCGCGCAACGCACGAGAGACGGCTTGACTCTTTTATCGCTACTATGGGAGCATGGTCTGGCGTTCGCCGACATGCTGCTGCCACCGCGAACCGTGCGCCCCTGCGTTGCTGCACTGCTACAGCTGTTGCTCGCCGCTGTGTTGCCCGCAATTTGCGCCGTGCACGCCGACCGGGGCGATTCGGAAGCATGGCCCGGTGAAGAACCGACAGAGAAGGTACGGTGACACACTTGCCTGCATCCCATCTCGGTCGTTTACGTGTGCTGCCTACCGTGTCGGAGTTCGATCCGTTTATCACGTTATGAAAACGCGGCGTGCAAACACGAACACCTGGGAGGATGAAGACGTCGTTTCAATCCTCTCTTGTGTCCGTGTGGGTACGCACTGTCTTTTTAACACGAATACGTACACACCAGCCCAATGTGCGTGGCGACGATTGCATCAGGGAGCCAGCGCTGTTTCTGTATCGATCCTGACAACATCGCCTTGAATACATACGTCGTGTGTCTTTATGTTGTCCTCGTGGCTTGTGCAACCTACACTCGGAGCATTTTCGATCGCGATTCGCTCTAACGCGCAAGCACGGTGTCGCGGCTGAGAAACTTGATCTCGACCTGGCCCGATCGCGATCGAAAATGCGACACCGATATTTTATGGTTGCGTCACAGTGATATGTCGTACGGTGCACTTTCGATCATGATTGGCTCAGTCGTGATTTAACGGGCTCTGCTGATCGCGATTGAGCCCGGCCGAAATGAAATTTCGAAACTGTAAATCTGCAGCTTGCGTAAAGGAGCCAATCGAGATGCAGTAATTGCGATCTGGATCAGGCATTATCGCGATCGAAAGTGAACCGCGTAACACATGCTGAAACGTCGCTTGATGCTCACTTTCGATCTGGTCTCGATCGGGATCGAATTTCGCCTCGATTATTGGCTTTCCTTCCTCGCATTGTGGTCAAACGGGCCAATCGCGATCGAGAGAAAAAAAAAAAAAAGAGGGCATTTCAACGTCAGCATGACGTTGAGTCATTGCGGGGCGTACGTACGTACATGCGTGTGTCCCCGAGATTTTGGCATTTGTTCAAGCGTGACCGCGAGTTCACGCGAACGCATTTAAAAATAAAAGCGCAGTCGCACAGTGTATGCGAACAACGCGCGCTAGCCGGCGTTGCGAATTGCGCCGTGTTCGCCTTATCTGCAAGAAAAAGAGTTCCTTGTTGCCTTTGCGGCGTAGCGATGCATGCAAAGCGGCGTTGTAGCTGCAGGATTGCAGCTACAACGTTGCGTTGCTGGTTGGGTTACTTGCGTTGCTGGTTGTGAGTGAAAGGAAGTCGTCAAACCCAGGGCTCTGCATTGCAAGCAGGTATTCTACCGCAGAGCCACGCGAGTGTTTAAAACTGCTTCGTAAGAAACATTCTAAGAAAGTGATGTGATCAGAAGAGTCTCCTAAACGCACGTAATGTTGCATAGCTAAATGGCTAAATAGTTGAGCCGTCACTTGTGTTAATACATGTGATGGCTCAACGAGTGGGCAATTCTAAGCTGTGCACCATTACCAAGTGCAGAAGCTGCTCTGCTGTGCATGGCTCCCAATGTATGCCAAGTGGGTACTTCGCCAATTTGAAAAAGCGAACAATTATGCCCTAGTGGGCACCTCCGAACAGTACATCCGGTAACGCAGCATGGATAGTTTGAACCGGCTGATGTTGCGTGCACACACATTTTTTTTTCTTTTAGCACACTTGAAGGGGATGCGTGTTGGACCCAATTACACTGTCACATCGTACTCATGAAAGCGAAGTGCAAGATGTTTTTGATATTCCAGGCAGACTGTATGTCAAGCAACTGATGACATGTTTTGTGCTTAACCTTTGCTTGCAAATTCACACGCGCAGCTGCTAGGGCAGTTCAGTGTTTGCGGTTGTCACGTCTATCCCAAATCTTAAGCCGTCAACTCAATAGTGTTCGATTTAAAAGGACCGACAACTGCCAAGAATATAAAATGAGATGGCTCCACTGGTGAAAAGATTGTCCGTCACATTGAAAAGTAAATTTATATTTTTATTTCTTCATTGAAAGCCGTCGCAAGAAATGATCTGTGGTGCCTCTGATGGCAAAAGCGTGAACGACGATTTGCTTGGCTACGTGACCATTGATTGAGGTATGCGGCCCCATAGAGTTTTCTAAAATACACTAGAAAGAATTCTGGTGCTAGTTTCTATGAAAGCTGCAACAAGTGGCGCTTCAGCGAGCATGGGAATGATGGGCAGTGCATGGATTTACGTAATCTTCATACTTTTGGCTCCATTTGGCTTTGTATGGCTTTAAGCTGCTTTGTCACGAAACGGCAATCCAAAAATTTATCAATTACGCATCACCACCTCAATCTTTTGAGGCCCACGAATTCAAATCCGGTAACAAAGTTCAAATCAGTTTGTTCTTTTGTTCGAAACAAAAGCAAGACACTGAAATAACGAAGCCACAAGTGCAATTTGCCACCCGCAAGTACGAAGACTAGGCAAATCCGTGTACTACCCATTATTCCCATGGTCGCTGCCCCGCCGCGGTGGTCTAGTGGCTAAGGTACTCGGCTGCTGACCCGCAGGTCGCGGGTTCGATTCCCGGCTGCGGCAGCTGCATTTCCGATGGAGGCGGAAATGTTGTAGGCCCGTGTGCTCAGATTTGGGCGCACCTTAAAGAACCCCAGGTGGTCGAAATTTCCGGAGCCCTTCACTACGGCGTCTCTCATAATCATATGGTGGTTTTGGGACGTTAAACCCCACAAATCAATCAATTCCCATGGTCGCTGAACTATCGCAGCTCCGGAGTCCCCTCAAGTTAACTTTAGGGAACTCTATGGTTGTAACAGCTTGTTCTTTTGAAAAATAATTCATCTCAAAATAAAGGTGCTGAAAGGGGCCCCTTAACACTATTCAAGCCCCCATGTTTTATTCGTGGGTTGGGTAGACTAAAGTACAGACAGACTAATACAGCAAGAATGGCAGCGATAACAGCACACAGTCAAGTTATCCAATATAGAAAATTAAAAATACAATAAGAAATGCGGACCCTCAACTCTATTTTCGCGGGGTCACCTCATTTCACTCGCCCATGACATCGGAAGGCTGCCCCAACGAAATAAACTGGAAGCGCGTACGTAGGGGAAGCTCGGGCCCCATTCTTGCTTGTTCTTTTTTTTGTTTTTTGTTTTTCAAAGTAATGTTCATCTCGTGCCTGACGCCTGGCTTGCCAAAACGTGAGCGGGAGCTACTGTGTCGAAGCGAGGTATTTTCTGCAACATACCGAGTCACTCCCTCCTCTTATTCTGTGAAAGGAACTTGTCGAACGACGAGGACAGCGAAATACTGTTGCCCCCTTTGAGCGTTGTTTGGTGAGCCGCCCAACGAACAACAATGGTGCACTGCACCCCCTTCAACAGCGCACGTGCAGAGAGAGACAGCTTGCAAACTCCTACAAGCAAGAAGAGGGATGAAAGAAAGAGAGAGGGGTCTTTCGTATGGATATCCAAAGCACGGAAGCCAAAAATCTAGTGGTGAAATGGCAGCCAGCGTCTCTGTCGAGCTTTGTAGTCGCAGTGACATTTTTTTTCCTTGTTGTGGCCGCGTCTGTTTCAAGGTTCGACGAAAAAGCATCAAAAATGAAAAATTAAACAGCTTAGTAACAGTCAGCTTTGATCCTACACTAAGATAGCTTCTAACGTTACATTTATCTAATCATATGGCGGCAACCTTCCGGCGTCATTTTCTCGCGAGCCCCACTACGTGGTGATGCGGTCGGCAGCGATGTAGCGACTTTATTGCGTGATTAAAATGCTAAATCTCTTTATCTCGTCGTTTAAACCTATGCTAAAATTATCTCCAGCTATCGGTCTTTGTATACCACAAATGAAAAATAAGTGCTTCAATAATGTTAAGCATAGTGACAGGAACTTCTGTGAATCAAAGCAGAATGACGACAGCTTCGACAAACCGCGAAATCGGTATCACTATCATTGCTCGATGTTGTTTGAGGAAAGGTGCATCTGTGTTTCAGGCCTTTCAGATAAAAAAATGCTGCCTGTAAAGTAACTGTGTGCTTTTCGGATTAACTACTGCAGCTACAAGCATTACGAAGATTGAGCTGTCTGTCATGCCATGAAAAATCAGTTGTCTGTCCATTAATGCTCTGTGTTGTTACCGATAAGAAATGTTTCATTTAATGCTCTCTATTTTTACCCATAAGAGTTTCAGTGCACCCAACAAATCTGTAAATATATTCAATTGATTTGACAGACCCGTTGATCATTTGTGACTATAGCACATGCTGGTGTTAACATAATCATGTGCATAAACATTGATAAATAATAGTCGGGTAGACTGTCAACTTGAATTGAAAACATTAGCCGAGTTGCTTGTTTTTGCATTAAGTATCAACCCTAATTGCAATTCAGATTTGCAGTGCCTATTGGTATACTCTTACGGTGTGCCAACTTCCAAACATATCTGGAGTTAGCGCTGCTGGAGAATTTAATTTCATTTGATAAACAGGTGACCTTTTCCTGCAAATGCAATACCTCTAAGATTTTTCCTGCGAGATGGCTCGAATTAGGGGCATCCATTACATGTTCGGTGCATATAGATTAAACACCTGTGTGTGCAGCTACAATGCAGCGGTGCTCATGATGTAAATGTAATTGTTACATGCATCCCTGCACTCTGACACTCAATGCTACATAGCCCTTTCGTTGTCGACGTTCTGTGCACTTGTAGTCGCACTTTCGTGTTGCAATGAAATCTGCGATTGAAAGCACACATATGTTTCAGCCCATCCTTTTAAAAAGAAGTAGCAAATTAGTGTTAGTTCGAGCTAGAATGATAGATCACACTTATAACAATGTATATAGATACAGCAATGTATGTAAAAGACCTTTTAGCCTTTTATATGTATGTCTTTACGTACCTACATGTACTACATGTTGATCTATACAGTCGTCAGCAAGCTTAGCTCTGATGTTTTACGGCATAACCTCGACTGGTTTGACGGGTGGCTGCTGTTAACTGCTGGGTGCTTTTGCCGGGATGATGCTGCGGTATGTTTTGACAGTAGGTCGGCATGCATTAAAGAACATCTCGGCATCAAAGGCCAAAGCTACACAGCGCTGATGTGCACTCAAGCCTTGATATAATGAAGTTAATGAAGAGTAGCTTCTCAATAGATATAATGATAGGAATGCACATTTATAACGAATTTTCGGATTTAACAAACTTACTTTTGTGAGATGCAGCTTCGTTACAATAAAGTTGGCATGTATATCAAAGGATTTCAGGACACGCTGCGAATATTTGAGTTACGCTTTGTGGGGTCTCGAAATTGACGAGCGCGCGCCACGCCACGCTCTTGGAGTGAACGGACATAGCAGACGCAGTTGGTACAAACCAAACAACATACATACATTTATTTATCTAACTTACAACGACGATATCGTCCGCCGAATCGATACATAACTCGTTATGTAAAACGCTAGGACATTGTTACACACTAACACAACAAACACACAATAACATACCCAAGGCGGCGGCGCCAACGCTTGACTTACCACGTGGGACCCCAACGCGAAGTCCGCGGTGCCGAGCACCGGGGACCCACGCTACAGACAACCGTTCGCCACAGCTGCCATGCGCAGAAGCGACTCGCTCAACTCTCTCCCACCACCAAGGCCTGCCTTCCGCCAGGGGTTACCGCCGGCGCTACTACTCTACCAACAGTGGTACTCAATGTGAACACAACGCCACCTATCGCCCGGCGGTCGTCACCCGAAATGCGGCCTTGGGGCGAGACACATGCGCCACACGACGCAAACAACTTTACAGGGGGTGTCAGCACCCCCACAGCTTGCTGTCGACTGTGCACAAATTCTTACCATGACTGTGGATATGTACACCTACTGTTGATCCGTATGTGGTCTGTATAGTACATGTTTATTTGTACATGAAATTCTTACAATATTTTTATTTTATATTTATTTACATACTGCAGCCTATTAAGGGCTATGGCAGGAGTGGGTGAAAAAAAAACAGAGCAGAGAATTACAAAAGTACAACTTCCGGGAACACACTACAAAATAACACACGAACAAAATACAATATACATGGCAATTTCCTTCAGTACAAAAATAAACATCCAATGAATGGGCACTGCGAGGCGTACATATTAATAGAACAAAGCAAGGAACTATTCGTTAGATACGACTTCTAAGATAAGGCAGGAATTGATTTATCGATGCACTCCTAATCTCCCCCGGCAGTAAATTCCATTGTTCTATGGTTCTAGGAAAAAAGCTAAACTTGAATAGATTGGTGTGTGCGTGAAAAGGGGCGAGGTTTAGGGCATGATTATTTCGAGTAACGGTTGGCATAGCATACGTAAGATAGCTGTTATCGGAGAGACGGTTAACTGAGTGAACGATGGCATGCAAGAATTTAAGCGACTCGATATCTCGTCGAGTAGAGAGTGAGGTTAAATTTAAAGTAGTAATGGCGGATGTAGGCGAAAAATGGTGGTCATAGCGTCGACAAATGAAACGGATTGCTTTTTTTTGCACAGATTCAATTTGTTTTATTTCTCTTTTTTTGTACGGACACCAAACAATAGAGGCATAATCAAGAACTGGACGAATTAGTGTTTTGTACATTAGTAATTTAGTTTCATATGGGGAAGTTCTGAGGGTACGTCTTAGGTAGCCTAGTTTTTTAAGAGATTTGGTGCAGACTGAATTGATATGTTTAGACCAGGAGAGGTTAGTGGTGAAAATCACGCCAAGGTATTTATAGTCTGAAACCCTTTGGAGCATTAGGTCATTGAAAGAGTAGTTGAAAACGGAAGTCTGCGTTTTGGTAGTAAACGACATCGAGACAGTTTTACGGAAATTGATATTCATTTGCCATGTGTCACACCAAGAGCAAAAGGCACTAAACGAATCATTGAGAAGATAGTGATCTTGAACGGAGTTAATGGTGTTATATAGAACGCAGTCATCGGCGTAGAGACGTAATTTACAGGTAATAGATTGTGGCAAGTCATTAATAAAAATCAAAAATAATAAAGGACCAAGAACGGATCCTTGTGGTACCCCTGATGTGACTTTGATTTGAGATGAATTGCCAGAGTTAAAGCTAACGTATTGGGAGCGATTAAACAGGAAATTGGCAATTAGGTTTACTAGACTAGAATTTTTTAGGATGGCTTCGAGTTTTTTGAGCAACTTAGAATGCGAAACAGTGTCGAAAGCTTTTGCGAAATCAATGAATATTACGTCGACCTGGTGGCCGCAGTCAAGACTTGCAGAAATGTCATGGGTAAATTCTGTCAATTGGGTTAAAGTGCTGAACCCCCTACGAAAGCCATGCTGCAGATTAGATAAGACGTTGTTAGTCTCAAGAAAGTCGATTATATGTTTATAAATGATGTGCTCCAACAGCTTGCCGGAATGTGATGTCAGCGAGATGGGACGATAGTTTAGAAAAAGCTGCTTATCACCAGACTTATAAATCGGCCGAACCTTGGCCAGTTTCCAGGCACTAGGAAAAACACCCGAAGATAAACATTTCTGAAATATGATGGTAAGGTAACGAGATGACCATAACGCATACCGAATTAAAAAAGAGTTTGGAATACCATCGGGACCGTCTCCCTTTTTTGCGTCTAGATTCAGAATAAGATTCAACACACCAGCATGACTGATAGTTACATCAGTAATTGAGCCTATATCGGAAGGGGAGTTAAAGGCAGGGGCAACATGATTATCGACGGAAAATACAGAGTGGAAGTAAGTATTAAACGCATGGGAGATTTTCTGGTCATCAGTAACAGTTTCACCGTTAATCAAGAATGAGGAGGAAGAGCAGCTACTAGGCAGAACTGATGTCCAGAATTTGCGAGGATTATTTTTGAGTAAAGAGTGTAATTGGGTGCCGAAGAAAAAATCCTTTGCAGAAGCCATCATTTCGGCAAGCTGTTTTTTAGCTTTCAGGAACTCATTCGTGCTATTAGGTATATCAAGGTTCATTCTACGCCTCAGCCTGCGTACACGACGAGATAGGTGAAGAATATCTCTATTCATCCAAGGAAGTTTCTTATTCGTTTTTTTAGTTTTTATTGGAACAAAGCGATGAATGCACGATTTTACAATGTTTTCAAAGTATGACACAAGAGTATCTACGTCACAATAGCTGTAGCTCTGCACATATAGCACTGTTGACCTGTACAGTACACATAGATCCATACACGAAATCCATACAGTATCTGTGGATATTTACATGAACTGTTGTTTTTAGTGAACATTGAGTTGAAAGTTAGTGCTCATCCTACTGTGCCTTCCTCATATGTCTGCTAGTACTTTGATATTGACACACCTCGATGGGCGCATGAAGAGGAGGAGGTCGAAGCGGTCTGGCTCACGAGCAGCTCGGTCTCCGTTTTCTGGCTCTGAGCTGTACCGATCTCAACCATTTCCTGTAAATAAACGCGTTTCATCGTCACAGTTGTGGTGGAGGTGCTGGGTAAGCCAGCTACTGTCAAGCGAGACCGGAGAGCAGCCGTCTACTAACGACGGAACCGCAAGAGCACGAGCTTCGCCGCAGCCGTCGACTAGCGGGCTTGCCACCACTACCTCAAGATATGAACTTGGACGGAGACATCCAGCAGCCGGTCGCGAGGGCGCCGTCTTTCCACTACCGAGAGCCACGCACATTTACAGGAAAACCTGGCGATGACGTTGAAGAATGGCTCAGCCACTATCAACGGGTGAGCCGAGCCAATGGCTGGAATGCGGCCAGCCAGTTGTCCCACGTGGGTCTATTTCTCGATGGCAGTGCTTTAGTGTGGTTCGAGAATCACGAAGACACCTTGACAACATGGGCCCAGTTTATGGAGGAGATCAAGAAGTGCTTTGGCGACCCTGCGACGAAGAAGAAACGTGCAGAGCAAATGTTGTCGCAGAGAGCTCAAGCTTGTGGTGAGACATGCAGAACCTACATTGAGGAGGTACTGAAACTGTGCAAGTGTGTGGACACCAACATGACGGAAGAGGACAAGGTGGGCCACATTCTCAAAGGAATTGCGGAAGACGTCTACCACTTCCTTATCGGCAAGGAGAGTCTTGAGTCTGTGGCCGATGTGATTGGGCACTGCCGAACGTTTGAGGCCCTGAAGACTCGCCGCATCACTACGAAGTTCGGACGCCTTGCCAATGTTACGACCGTCGCCACTGTCGATGTGTGCCAAGACTCCGTGCCTACCGACCTTTCGTCAACGATTCGCCTCATTGTACGTGAGGAACTTCGTCGTCACCTTTACGCGCCCTTGAACGCCCGAGAACCACCGTGCGATACACCGTCCACAAGTATCAATGCTACGAGTTTCGAGGAGCGCAGCTATCCCAACCGCGGCCCTCAGCTAAGGGCTCCACCACCGACGTCTTCTTATGTAGAGCCGCCTTATGCTCCCCACAGTCGTTACGGCTACAACAGCCATCCACCTCCTTTTGCGTCTCAGTGGGAACAGAGCGCCGCGTACCCTCAACATCCAGCGACGTTCCCTATGTCCCGTGAACGGCCCGTCTGCTACCAGTGCGGTGTTCGTGGACATATCGCCCGATTTTGCCCAATGCGACGTAATCCACGTTCGACATTCCCTCAGAGATCCGCGACGTTTGCACAACGAAGCCAACGGCCTGACTACACCTACTGGCCCCCCAACCCAACTGACGAGCGGCACGCCTACCAGCCGATCAACCGGAGTGATTCGCCCGGATCTGTGCGCAGCTTAACGCCGCCCACCACCCGTCCACCTCGGTCACCATCTCCACGGCGCCGGTCACGAATTTCGTCTCCGCCACCGGGAAACTAGCCAGCGCGGCCGACGGAGGTGAGGTCGCTGGACGTACCGATTTTCATCAAAGAATGCCTCCACCAGTTTCTATGCTTCAGAATAAGGTTCAGGTACTTGTTGACGACGTTCCCACGATGGCATTGATAGATACTGGCGCAAGTGTTTCCGTGATGAGTTTAGTTTTTAAGCAACGACTGGGCCGTAAGGTTATGTTTCACTGGGACAAACCTGCCACATTTCGGGCAGTGAGCGGCGCATTCTTGCGTCCTGTCGGCGTCTGCACTGCGTCTGTTAGTGTTGCCGGTAAAACGTTCAAGGCGGAATTCACAGTACTGGCTCAATCAACGCATGACGTTATACTTGGCATAGACTTTTTGCGAGAGTGTCGTGCGACCGTGGATTGTGGAGCAGGTGAGGTTCTGTTGTCTACTCTCGCCCAGCAGCCTGATTGTGAGAAAGGTAACCTCACTGTAGCTAAAGATGTACTTCTGCCAGCGTGGTCCACGGCCAGCGTACAAGTGACCACTTCGGAAACCAACTCGAGTTTGAATTCATGTGACATAGTGATTGAGCCGTTGCCTGTAGCTTGTCTCAAGAAAAACATCTTTGTACCACGATGCATTGTATCTCTCGCAGACGGGACGGCTCAATTATGGGTGATAAACAGCTCACCCGAGTCGGTTGTACTACCGGCTGGTATGCGCCTTGCCCTGTTCGAAAAGCAGAGCAGCACCTGCATTGGAGCTTTAAGCGATCTTGAAAGGGCGGGTCCGGAAACTTCTGGTATGGAAGCTGAATTTTCAAAAATGGTTAGCAAGTCCATTTCCTCACAGAAGCGCAAAGACCTGGTTGCACTGCTGGCGAGACATGCTAAAGTATTTGATTTTGCACGGAAGGTGCCTAGGGCTCAGATACCGACCACGCGCGCTCGTCACAAGATCGATACTGGCTCTGCTCATCCTCTCCGACAAAAGCCCTATCGCGTGTCCGTGTCCGAACGCAAAGTTATTGCTGAACAAGTTGGCGAGATGCTAGCCACTGGTGTAATTCAAGAATCGTCAAGTCCGTGGGCTGCACCTGTTATTTTGGTAAAGAAAAAAGACGGGTCCTGGAGGTTCTGTGTTGATTATCGGCGTCTCAATTCCATAACCAAGAAGGACGTGTACCCCCTCCCCCGCATTGATGACGTAATTGACTGCCTTCATTCAGCTTCCTACTTTCTTCGGTAGACTTGCGATCCGGGTATTGGCAGATTCCCATGGATCCAGTTGATAAAGAGAAGACGGCTTTTGTAACGCCAGACGGTCTATTTGAATTTAATGTTATGCCGTTCGGCTTGTGTAATGCTCCGGCAACATTTGAACGCTATATGGATACCGTCTTGAGAGGCCTTAATGGGAAATTTGTTTATGTTACCTGGACGATGTGGTTATTTTTGGACGAACTTTTGAGGAACATAATCATCGCCTTGACGTTGTTCTAACATGTTTGGAGAAAGCCGCCTTGACACTGAACTCAAAAAAATGTCGTTTCGGTGAACGGCAAACACTGGTTTTAGGACACCTTGTGGACAAAGCTGGTGTTAGGCCGGACCCGCAGAAAGTGGACGCCGTCAGCAAGTTTAAGCAGCCACAGTCTATCCGCGAGCTACGAAGCTTTCTGGGCCTATGCTCTTATTTTCGCCGCTTTGTACCTAATTTTGCTGAAACGGCCCAGCCACTGACTGACTTGCTGCGCAAGGACGTCCCTTTCCACTGGACACCAAATTGTGAGTCAGCGTTTAAGCAACTAAAGTTCGCTCTCACTTCCGGGCCAATACTATGCCACTTCGATCCCTCTGCTTCCACGGAAATCCACACCGATGCCAGTGGAGTTGGTCTCGGCGCGGTGCTTATTCAACGACACAACAATGCTGAACACGTCGTCGCCTATGCAAGCCGGTCCCTGAGCAAGGCAGAGCGTAATTATACGGTTACCGAATTGGAGTGCCTCGCCGTCGTTTTCGCCGTACACAAGTTTCGCCCCTACATCTACGGTCGTCGTTTCTCAGTCATCACCGATCATCACTCTCTTTGCTGGTTGGTGAGCCTACGTGATCCATCTGGTCGACTTGCGCGATGGGCCATACGGTTACACATTTTGACATTTCTTTGATGCATTCAACCAGCTAGCCCAAAAAGACTTTAGAAAATAGTTCTTCTTTACGGATCATCGTAAATTATCACATGTGTAAAATGCCCTTGCATTTTCAAAGCTTGCTTCTGTCATGTTGCTGGTCATCTGGCTGATGATGCTGGTCGATGTGTCATCAAAAAATGGTCACATTGTATTGCAAAATGAATGGTAATCATCACTGTCATATTTTTCATACCCACCTTGAAGAAACGAGGCCTAGGTACCTAAAATATCATGAATTATTCAACATCACTTATTGATGTGGTTCTTTCTGAACCTTGTGCCGTAATGATGAAAGAGCTCTGCCTTCCGTTAAAAGCTTAGCATTCTGTAAGTGATCACATTTACTTCCTAATGAAGTAAATAGAGTTCTAATAAAAGGACATTTGAGAATAGAGTGACTTATTTTACACTATTAATTGACACATTTTTAATTGTGACACATGCATACTTTTTACTACTGCACTCTCGTTGTGCTAAAGGTACAGATAGGGTAGTTACTGCAGAGTCATGGTGCGTCTTTCTACAAGGTTGCTTCTGCGAGCTGGAATTTTTCGAGGAAGTGAAGGGGTGCAGTGATGGCATCTTCATTTTGCAACAAAGAGCATAACAAAAAGACTGCATAAAAAATTAGCAGTGAGGCTCTGTGAGGGAGAGTGAGAACATCATGGAATGCGAAGAGGTTCGGCTGTGCTTCTTTACTTGCTGCGCGTTGAAAAACAAGGAAGAATAGTCCTTGAAGAAAGTAGTCGTGGTGCCAGGAAGTTTCTTGATGCGACACACAGGCACAAAATCTTCAATGTAGAAGTGTCTGCTGCATACGGCAGTCAATGCAGACTTGTCATTGATGAGGAGGTTGTCTCTTGCAATATTCTTTTGCCATTTAGCGCACAGCTCAGCATTGTTTGGGAATTGGTGAAAAGAAACACCAGGTGTTTTCCCCAAACAGGACTAAGCTATACGGAACACAGCAATACATTATTACAGAGCTAATATACTATATCTATCTACGTACTGCCCGTACTGAAGGTTGTACGACCGTCTTCTCGAGTCGAGAAATCACTGCAGACCGAACACTGAGAAAGCACCGATCAAAATGCAGCCACGGTGGTCAAACCTCAGAATAAAGCAAGTCACACTAGGGAGAAAGGGAAATTGACAATGGCCTGCTTGTAGCACTAAGGCACAAGAGAATTCACGCTGATTTCTTGGAAAAAAGTTAGAATGTCAGTTTTTCTTTCTAAACATGTTCTTCAAGAAACTCAAAGGAGAGCACAGAACTGATTTGGACTAGAGAGTTTTAGTTCCCGGGCAAGTGAATTGCGAGTGTAAGCCACCGCGTTCTCATTCTTCATGTATGTGGCTTGCAGTACAAAGGAACGCAAAAGAGCTTGGATTCTCAGAATTCATGTTTCCAGGTGGTGTTAACATCTTGACAATTTTACAATGCACACAACCACTCACAGGACATGCCGCCTGAAGGGGTTATTCAGCAGCAAGAGTTCTCTCTCTTTTCTTTTCTCTCTTTCTCCCTATACGCAGCTAACCATTAAAAATACAACTCAGGTACGTGTTTCAAAGAGCTGTCAAGCAGCAGACTGCACCTTTCAGCACTGAAAACCACTCCAAATCTAGTTGGAAAAATAAACAAATAAGAAATAGCTAGCAAAGAGAAGGTGTGCTCGTCATTTATGTAAATGATCTCTCTTAATTGTGGCCTCATTGTCCAACGAGACCAAAGGCCAAATGTATTCCATGCTCTCTGCTTACAGAACAGGTGCAGCGTTTATCTCTCTGATCGTTGCCAGTGTTTTGTGCCCCCAGCATTATGCCTCATTAGCCGATTCTGCATTTTTATCGAGTTTGATTTTGTATCATCCATGAGCACATGCATACCTACATTATGCGACGAGCCTTCTGATAACTTTAGCTTTCTTTTAAAAAGAAGATGATTCTCCCTCTATCCCTAACTTTTTTAGTTATCCCCCTCTCCGTCAAGAGCTCCAATTCCACAGTTTCACATCGACCAAAACTCTTGTGCCGTCTTTAATGAAAATATTTGTTTCAAAGAGCCAGGTTTCTAGGCGGAAGTCTAAATGTTTGTCATCTTTCACTGATAAGAGCTAATGTTAAAATATGTAACCTCTTTCAATGATAAGCTCGTTCACTGTGAGCTCTTTTGTCCATAGAAGCTAAGTTGAAGTACGTGATCTCTTTCATTGATAAGAGCTGAAGTTAAAAATGTGTAACCCCTTTCACTGATAAGAGCTTCAGGCACTCTTTCATTGATAAGAGCAAAGTAAGAATGTGTCTCCTCATTCATTGATAAGAGGTTATGTTCCAACATGCAATTTACTGCGTAATGCAAAGTAAACGCACTGCGAAATTTCTCAGAAATAGCGTTATTATTTTTCTGTGTAGACTTTTTGTGATATAATGTCAGCGAAATTCGTGCTGTGTCACTATGTTACACTGTCTAATATGTGAGACAAGGCTTAGCCAGTCCCGGAGCCCTCCACCACGGCGTCTCTCATAATCATGTAGTGGTTTTGGGACGTTAAACCCCACATATCAATCAATCAATCAAGGCTTAGCCAGTCTTGTCGCATTGTGATATCAGCAAACTTTGCTCTGCTTAGTTTTATCACTATTATTAGTATGACGTATGCAGCTTTCTTGCTATGTGATGCCAACAGATTTGCCATCTGCCTACATAAAGCGCTTTCCCGCATATAACCCACCTCTCAACAATTCCGCACCCCTAACTCTTCACAAAAAGAAGCATACATGAAAGTCCTGTATATAACTGATACTTCAACATTTAACCACATTTTTCCATTTTTTTTATGCAAGTTATATACAAGAAAATATGGTATAAAAATAACACTAAAGGTGCCTGGTCCAATGTGTTTACTCTTATTGACATGTGACATCCGCAAATATATTGACTTGTGTCAGGATTCTAAAAAAAAATCCAGATGAAATTCATAGCAGAGCTGCATGACATCGGCAAGTGTTTTCTGGCAGTTGTGACGTTGCAATAGATTCACGATCCCAAGTCTGACATTTTGAGGTGGACTTAAGCGTCAAAGCGAAAATCAAGTGCTTCCTGACCTTTGCATTCGCTAAATATCATCTCTTCGTGTGCGAGGTTCATGCGTCATTACTCCGTGAGGAACTGATCCTGGGAAGACTCGGCTTTCAGGCTTTCTTTATTATAGTTTAGAGTACGGAAATGCGAGACACAACTTATCAAAACACGGATGACGAGAAGTGCCGTTATATCACCATTGTCTGTTGGCACTGATGCAATCTTGTTGCGATAATAATGTCACTGATTCGAGATTCAAGGGACACTTCAATGAAGCACTAAATCACTACAGACAGATGAATTACTCTTTTAGGACTATGTTGCCATTAATATCAGCTTCATAAGTTATTATTATTAAAAGAGGAAATGAAGGTCAAAGTGTCATGTATAGGTTTCATGTTGAAATCTTAGCAAGTGAGCATCTGTGCAACATTACAAGTTCCAGAGCCTTTTAGCATGTTTTGGCCATATTGATTTAGTGAAATTTTCTACAACTTGCTTTGTTAACAGTTTGTGTCCTTAGAAAACAATGTGAATAATTGAAACGATCACATAGGCCCTAGCAGACGGCTAAAATTCAGGACATCACAACAAGCTCGTTCAGGAACGTCATGGAGGTGTCACCAGCTATATATTTTTTCAGCGCATTTTCTTGCTTATGAAACTCGTCTTCCTGTCGCAAAGGTGGCGCTTTCGGTATTGTAAAACTGTAAAGTAATGATACGAGAAAACAATTAAGGCAGTTTTGCTCTAAATATGAGAATGGAGGACAGAGGTGGGTAGCCTTTTTTTTTATTTTTCTTCCGATTCTTGCTATTTATTTCTTTCATTTTTTATTTCTTTTCTTCTCACTCTTTCCATCTTTTTTCTCTTTTTTTGTTCTCTCGCTTCCTCTTCCTTTCTGTGTGCCTATCGACCTCTCTATTTTCTTCTTTCTCTTTTTATCTTTCTATTTCTCTGAATTCATTCTCTCGCCCGTCAGAGTCGCTCCATCCCGAGACAGACGAATCAACGCTTAGCAGGTATTGTGACCTCACCTCGCGCGGCGATCTTTTCTATTTCAATAGAGTATATTGTCACATAATGGCATTTTTTTTGCCTACTGTCAATATTTTCATTTTCATTTAACAAAGCGAAATGTCCAGCCCATGTATTTTCCGCATGTATTGCAAGTTGTGATTGACCTATTTTTTTTTGTTTTGGACTTGTTTTCCTTTTGTTTTGTACTGCACATTTTTTTTCTTTGATGTGTGTGTGTACTTTCGATTTGTAAATCCCCATACAACAATGACCCTATAGGTTGCTGTAGGTACATGTATAAATAAGTAAAAGAAATAAATGAGTAAGTAAATAAATGTGGTGGGAGTGAAGAACATGGAGAGAAGAACAAAGAGAGTGGATAGCTCACGATGATGATCATTTTCGTGCACATGAGACGCTCTTTCACTGAGCCTAGACAGCTGTGCTGTTAAAATTGTTCTTCAAGTGCCCTTTTAATAGTGGCCACTACTCCCTATTCTTTTCCCCTCTCCATCTGCAGAATGACAGGAACCTTGCCATCGTTGAACCCTTGATTCTGGTCTCCACGTTGGATGGAACCCTCCATGCCGTGGAAAAGAAGTCCGGCAGCATACGTTGGTCCAGGAAAGAAGGTCGGTGGTTGTTGTTTCGGTGGTGGGCTGATACCTGCAAGAGGAATGGGGCGCGCCGGAGTTTAGGAAGACGGCACACATGCAAAGTACTTGAAAAAAAAAGTACTAAAGCGAGCAACAAAACTTGAGAATTTATGTAAATCGCTTGAAGCAGTTTGCTGGGCTGGTCCGAATCTGAAATTTGATGCATTACCATTGCTTCAAGTGAGAAAAGTGGCGGGGAGAAATGCAGACATGGAAAAAGAGAAGGACAGATCTTCAACTAAATCTATTGCCACAAAAGGAATGGGTTTTTGTGCAGAGTTAACATACGCTGACAGGTGCCAAAACAGGGTAAGCCTAAGAATAAAAAAAAATTGTTGTCTGGTTCGTGAGCTGTTTTACGTTAGAATAGAAAGAGAACTGCGTGAGAGCTGCCTCTGTTGTGCTGTCGTAAAAACAAACAGATCATCTTTTCTAAACCTTATTTACTCTGAATTACTGTTGAGTGCCTGCATGCATGCGTCACATTCCCTGTTGCAACGGCTGTCAGCACTTATTAACTCTATATAAAAACCCAATCCTTCCCTGTAATAAATTTAGTTGATGCCCAGGGTTCTTACTGTCACTTTTTCTTTCAAAGTCTACCTGTTTTTTTTTTTTTTTTTGTCTGAGTGTTGGAAATGCATCAAAGTTATGCTATTCAGTCATAACAAATTTTATTCTGGTTTATAGGGGGGGAAAAATGAATAGAAGATGAAAAGGTACCCTGCTGTTGCTAGTGCTAAATGTGTAGTTTTTGAAACCCTCTATTGAACTTATGTGAGGCAGTTGAAATCAATCTGTAGCGCCTGCCTGATTCAGAGGTTGCTAAAGACAAAAACTTTTGTTTTAAAATGAAGACGATATGGACTGTTTGGCACTGTAAGACATATTGGAGAACGTGAGTGGTGCCGAGATGTCGATCCGCATTGCTGGGCAATGTAGTCCGCAATTTCCGGAGGCCGCTGGCCGAACTTAGGAGGTGGGGAGTTGGCTGAAAAACCACGAAGTCCCAGCTCTCGATAAGTGCGCTGTTGGTAGATGTGCCCAGGTTCGCCACAGTGATAGCAAAGAGGACGTCGATCAGGGGCCCGCCACACGTCTGATTTTCGCGGAATTGGTCGGCGGTCGCTGAGGTATGGGCCCGCTTGGGCTGCCTGAAGCATAGCTGGGGCCGTGGTATGAGGCGGATTGAAATGCGATGCAGGTTGGCGCAGAGTTTGGTCTGCCGGAAGCATGGCAGGGGCCGCGATGGGAGGCGGAGCCAAAGGTGGTGCTGGCTGGAGCAGAGTTTGCGTAAACGACATGCGAGGGAAGTCATTTAGGGGCCGCAGCTTTGTCTGACAGGACGGTTTTCGTAGTGCATGCTGAACTTCATCTCAAATGATGCCGGACAAAGAACTGACATTGGGGCCGAGGGTACTGAAAACTTTTGCAGTTATTCGCGGATTACAGAGCGTATGAGCCCTCGGAAGAAGTCGACATGGCCCCCAAGACCGCCCATGTAGTCCGTAGCAGAGGCAAAGTTCACTTGTCACTCGTACGTCTGTGTCCGTTGCCGAAGCGTGCTTTCAATTAGGACGGCTTCAGCAAGAAACTCTGACGTAGTCTTGGGGGGGGCTGCGTACAAGACCACCGAACAACTGCTCCTTCACTCCACGCATCAGGTATTGCACCTTCTTCTCTTCTGGCAGGTAAGGGTCGGCTCGTGGAAAAAGACGCGTTATGTCCTCAACGTACATTGCTACGCCTTCATTTGGCATTTGCATACGGCACTGGAGTTCACGTTCAGCTCGCTCTTGGCGATCGGGACTTGCATACGTTTCGAGAAGCCGGCATTTGAAGTCCACCCATGATGTGAACAGACCTGCCCGGTTTTCATACCAAACACACGCTCCGTCATTCAAACTGAAGTAGACATGTCGGAGCTTGTCTGTGTCATTCCACATGTTATGAGCGGCAACGAAGTCATAGTGGACTAGCCAATCCTCAACATCCTCATGGACAGCACATGAAAGGGATTCGGCGTTCGTGGTTTGAACAGCTCATAGTGCATTGGCGTTGCGCCTTCCATACCGGCTGGGTTGGAGCCACTTCGAACGGCGCTGCCTGTGATAGTTGGGGCCATCATCCTCTCCGAGAGAAGTCCGAACTCGGGGTCCAGTCCACGGATACTTCGGCTAGCACGGTGCACAGGCGTAACCACCGGTATGAGGCAGGAGCTTCTTGTTGTGGGAGGGGTTCGGTGCATAGTGTACTCAGCACCTCTACCAGTTGTCTCGCGCTAGGAGCACGAAGAAATGTACAAAAAGATGTGACTGTCAAAATCTCAGACACAAAGAAGGACGTCTCCACTGGCATGGGTTGCGAGTCTTCGTCTTCTTCGTTCTCTGGCACAGAACTGGCTCACTGTTCGCTGGCACAGAACACCAGGTGGCAATATTTTGGGGAGTGAGAAAAAGCGGCAGTAGGCACAACTGAGAAAAATGCGCACAAGTTACCGGTAGTTGTTGTCGGCACCTCTGTTGTCGTCATTCAATAAAATTGTGGCTCATACCTGCAAGCTGGGAAACAGATTACTCCGTAACAATCAGAGGTAGGCCTTTAGAGGCAATCAGAGGTGGGTCTTCAGAACTGATAATGAAGGAGCTATATTGAAATTAGCTTGTTGATGTGGAGAGGAATGATGACCTGCTCTAAATTCGCATTGTTTGCAGTGCATGTTGTCCTCAAAGGTCAAAGGAGAGTCGTAATCATTGAGTGTGCTTTCTCTTTTTCACGAATTATCTGTGTCGGCTGTTTCTTTCTCAAAAACAACGCATCGCACTCGTAACGTGCACATGAAAACAACGAACCAAACAATCGTAGCAAGTATTATTTATAACTTTTAATGAAAGTGTGGTAATTATCGGTGGAAGGGATAAATGAGAAAGAAAATAGATGCTGACGGGAAACAAACCTACAGACTCAATTCAGTGTCCAGCTGGTAATAAGGTGTTTTTTTTCGTCCACCTTTGTTGTCATTTGGCTGACATTGTGCAGTTCTTCAATTAAAAACTGCAAATGATGTGTGCTTTGCTTTTCTTGTTTAGATTATCTGTTTTTTTGCTGTGTCTAATAAATATGCCTTGTCAGTTCTTATCACAGATAATATACTTGCAGTTTGGGCTCCAAAACTAGCAGATATATAGCGTTAATTGAGGTCATAGAGAGAAATGACATTTATTCTTTCAGGACAAAGAGACTTCCCAAAAAACGCCATTTTTTTATATATTCAACATTTAAAGACAATGAAAATCACTTGGTGAGAAATAAGAAAAAGGAAAGAAGGAAGGCTTGTATGCTTAAAAGGGCGTTGACCCGACTAGAATGAATAAAGATTTCCTTGACTGCGAGCAAATGTCATCATAGATCAGTAATTAATGCATGCTCTTCGATTTTTTTTCTATGCAGCATTCTCTTTTTAGACGTTTGCATAGGTGTTCCTGAAAAGTGCTTGCTCATTGATGAAATTGGAAGCCTGTATTCAGTCCTGCTTCACTGTAAATGCTTTTTTTTCTGGTGTTAGGCAGAGTAGTTATGAGAACGAAGTTTGTTCTTACTAATCTTGTGTTTAACAAAGAAAATGAGCCCTTAAATTTACAGTTCTTTATTTCTGGTGGTTTTAGAGCCAGTTCTGAAAGTGCCTGCCGACGTCTCTAAAAGGTGGGTAGCAATATTTTTTGGTGGCATGAGCTCCGTGTGGCACTGCCGTTTCTCTTCCAAGCACATTCGTATGAACACTTACTTCTGTTTTTCCAATCATAAAAAGCTGTCGGAAAAATTGAAATAGAGTTAGGAGCAAATTATTTGTCAACTAATTAGCAAAAATTAATTGATTTCATTGAAAAGTAATGAGCTGCTGTGATCGTTGCGACACCTGGTGGAGCAGATCGCAACTGCGGGCTTCTTTCAATGTTGCCTCCGGGATCTGCTTCAGCAGTGCATAAAGTTAACTCGAGGAATGCACAAGTGCCAACTTACAAGTACCACTACAAGACACCTAAGTTGAGGATTCAGGTCTAATTGTAGTCACAGCTAATGGGGTACTCTTTCGTATAATAGGAGTATACTCTTGGTACTTTAAATATGCACCATTTGACATTGAAGAGAAGAAATTTAGTTTGGCGTGGCAGAATATTCTGGCATGACCAGATGAGATGAGAAAACTTTCTTACATGATGAAGTGTAACTAGTTTAATGAAGGGGAGGGAATTTAATATACAGGGTAATTAATAAGGCTTGGGTTATCAATATTTCTGTAAGATGTCTTTCTACCTTAGGGGATGCAAGTAGTTTTACAAATGTAGATATTGCTGAATTCAAGAAGAAAGTCTCGGCGTTTCGGTTGGCAAGTCAAGGGCTTGAAACATTGCTAGTTAACTACTTGAAACTTGTCCAATTGTAGTAGAACTTTTGTCTAATTGGAAAAGTTTAATTTACTGCACTAGAGCAGGCGGTTGAGCGCTCAATTACAAAGCATAGATATAAACATGTCCACCTTTGCTATTCAGGCTGATGTTGCGAGTGTTGACAGACACCACTGCTACTAAGCTGTGCCCCTGGCTTTGTTTTAATTGGTAAACCTGTCGTAAGTGCAGATTGGTGCGTGCAAAAGTGTTTTTTTGTAGGAACCTACAAACTTGCCTTGTACTGAACGTAGGCAACGTTTAAATATCTGCATATGCTGTACAAATGAGTGAATACTCATGCTCTTTAACCAACGTGTGCTATGTAAAAGCACATTGTCACATGGTTATGATGGTAAAAAAAGTAGACACTTTAGCCAGTTAAGATGAAGCTCCTCATTGGTCGATATTGTTGCCAGAAACAAAGAATGACATTGAGGGTGCAACAATATGAGCGCACGCATTCAGTCTCCGAATAGCTTGATGGTCGTCAAGACATGCCGTCGTTTGTAGGTGAGGGATTGAGAATTTTAGTGCTATTGCTGGCATTATCATTAGCTCTAGAATAAACTTGACTGCATGCATCGTGAGCACAGGCCAGCATCAAGAAGGTCTAGCTTGTGAGGAGGTCTTATTCGGTCGAGGCCAGCGCTTAGCAGTGGTTGCAATTTTTGTGGATGGAACTTGATCACGCCAGAAATAATCAAATAAGCGCACCTGGCAGCATATATACATTTTATGTGGACATCTGGCGTTGTCTCTGCTCTCCACAGGACAAGTTTTCTTCCCGATCCAAAGGACGGCAGTCTGTACATTTATGGCTTTGGCGAGAGAAGCGGCGAAGATGCCATCAAGAAGCTCCCCTTCACCATACCGGAACTGGTGTCGGCATCGCCGTGTCGAAGCACCGATGGAATTCTGTATACTGGTGAGAGAAAAAAAATCGCTTCGGTGGATTTGAAGTCACTGTTTATACAACCCAACTACCCGCTGTGTTCAGGTCAAAAGCTGGATGTCTGGTTTGCCATCGACATGTTCACGGGGGACAAGTTGGAGACCATTTCGTTTCACGGTTCCGACAAGGTCTGCCCAGTCTCGTACGAAAAGGCGATCTTTGTCGGCCGCACAGGTATGGTGACCCTGTCTCCGTTATGTCGCTTACGGGCGTTTGGTGCAATACACGTCTGGTCAAACTTGTCCTCGAACTTTCCTGCTTCTCGTTTTTTCAGCATCTACGGTCTGTAAATTTGATGCATGCATTTGTTCAGTTCTATCTTCTATGACACATTCAGTCCTTCGTGTGCCTAACTCCACATTCTTTCCTCTTAGATATGAATTGAAAAGGCGGCAATGTCGTGATTGTATTCAGAGCAAGCACTTTCTAATTTTTTAATATGTACGTTCATTCGGCCTCTTCATTTGCTTTCTCTGAAGCTAACTGCATTTATGGTTGTCTCAACCGCAGAAGGAAATTTACCTCCTAAATAAACATACATTATGGCCTACTGTGGAGGGGATGTTCATTGAGCACACTGTCACTTTAGCGTCTTTGCAGTTTTAACGCATTTGTAGTAACCTGTAACTGTTCCTCTTTAAATAAAAGTGGCCAGTGGCCAAAGTGTATTACAGTTACAGGGGATTCTCAATAAATAGAAATATCTTAAATGGAATTACTACTTAAACAGAAGTGCCTTTTAAATGATTGGCTTCATATTTGAATTCTGCATCCCTTGTTCATTTGTCAGTATGTGAAACCCTCGCTAAACAAAACATATTTTGCTGATCTCTTCAGGTTTTGTTTAATGAGAGAATACTGTTTAGTGATTTTGTAACAACTTTTGATTGTTTTTTTTGTTTAACTAATAGTGGTCCAGTCTGCTCACAATAAAGGAGAAAGGTTACCATATGTATGAAACAGGTGTGATGCACTCAGCGATAAAAGTACCTGACGAAGTGTCCTGTCATGGTAGTTTTAGATAACAAGGGTGACACGTCGTATTTTCAATCATTTGTATATCTTGTAAATGGTAATAGCTCTTTAAGCACTAAAAAAAGGTCTCCTATTACTTAACGAACTGAAATGCCAATTTTTCTTGTCTTTGGCTCCGTGGTGCATCTGAAGCTCTTTGTGGCACAGTGAAGCAAGTTGCGATTTATTTCACACTTTTTTTTTTGGCAGAGTTTCAAATTGCCATGTATGATAGCAAGACCGGTGAAAAAAGGTGAGCCCATTTGGCAATTTCAATGTGTTTGATAGAAAACTTGTTGTTCATTGCATGATGTATTAGCAGTTCATTGCACAAAGAAGCGAGATAGTTCATGCAATGCCTTGTTGGTTGGTGGTGCGGTTGATGGACAACACACCATTGAAATTCAGTAATTTCTTTATGGAGTTTCAATTTACTTTATCAGTAAAAAACTCTTTTTTTTGCACTTTTTTTTATTCAGATGGAACGCCTCCTTTTTCGACTATGCAGCCCAGACAGCACCCGACCTAGTCAAGGATTACGGTAAACCCAACATTCTCAGTGTTTTCATTCATTGTCTGTTAAGTTTGATTGTTTGCCGAGGACTCTCCACATGTCATGCATTGCGCGCTGAAACGGCACGACTGTTGTTCTCCATCATTTGCCAGCTGCATATATTTTTTTTGTACTTTTTCGTCTACCTTTCTTTTTCTATATCTCTTTGTATGCATCATTTAATTGCTTGTCTTTTTTTATTTAGAAAGGATAAACGAAAAAAAAAAGTGCATCTTTAGCATGCAAATGGCACAAACGGCTCGGGAGGAGCTCTCACAGAAGACATTGTGATGCGTTGCTTACGATGGCCCTTTTCCTCAATTCAATTGCCTGCTTGAGCCTCTTTCTTTTGTTCTGATCTTTATCTGTTTGTTTCACGAGCAAATAGAACTTAATGGCGTTTTTGAGCCTCTTTCAGTGGAAGCTCAAGTAGGTTAGTGTTCCAGCTGTTTGCCACCATAAAAAGAAACCTTTCTGCTAAATGTGTGCGCTGCAGGACAATATGTCTGTATCTTGTACTTGCACTCCATAACCCATTTTTTCTCCTTGAAAAATGTGGCAAGGTTATTTGCTTCTTGTTTTCATTTTATTTAATGAAAGGTTGCTTCAGTGCATCATGTTTGGCATGTATTTGGCATCAACCTCAAACACTGCATTAATAAAAAATTGAAGTCGCATTTCATGATATATGTAGACTGGTGTGCAATAATCACAGTGCACTTGCTTTTGTAAAGAAACGTTAAATAGTAGCACTTAATTGGCTTAGGCTCGTAAAGTGTCTTTTTAAAGCTCTGATAATTTTTTGTTAGTTTATTAGGTGGTAGATTCGGAATTGAAAAAAAAAAGTTTCAAAAGTCGTGAGTCTTTAGAACATCACACTTTAAAAATAAAATAAAAAAAACTCTTTTTTGCTTGTACTATTCTGGCACAGTGAATGTTTTCAAAACTTGCACATAAATATCAACATCAATATACAAATGTAATACAAGTACAATGCAGGCACAATAAAAATAGAGTGGTAGTTCATCTTTGCAACTTTTTCATGATATCCACGAGCATTGATGCCTGAACATGATGCAGCTCCTAATATTGGCGAAAAGTAACGAGATTTCCTACGTGATGTGCAAGTGCAAAGCATGCTTGTGCGCGAGTGCTATCTACTGCGTTGCTTGCTTAGATATGCATACGTGCTTTCAGCCTTAACTGGCTATTCTGAGTTCAGAAATGTGATGGCTGATCTCGTCGCTTTTTGGCGGTGTGAGATTCCGCCATGTGCTGGGGTCTGCAGTGTGATTATTAGCAAGGGTGTACAGTGAAACCACAAAACAGTATGTGTAGCACTAAGTACGTTGTCTACACTACACTTTCATGTAATCAATTTGTGATAACTTTCGTTGCAGACTTGGCCCACTTCACATCAAGTGAAAGCGGTCGGGTGCTCACGTTCAATAAGGACACTGGTGAGATCATTTCTTATCTTTTCTTTTCAGAGCCATAAATTGAAATTTGTGGCCTCGGCATTGCAGAGTTGAACTAGGCTCAGGCTCGGCAATTTGAAGTAAATGCACTCTTTTCGGTGTGCTGGCACGTGTTTCGTATTTCTGCTTTGTGTGGTTTTTAACACTTGCGGGCCTCATTACGAAAAGGGGGATACCTGAACTCTGATGCCATTAGTACTATCAGGGATATGCCCAATGTTGGGATAAAACGCTTCTAACCAGGTAAATTGCGCGTTGCTTAGCTGATAGTGCCATTGGTCGGTGCTCAAACGGTAAAATGCTGCTTGTAAGATAATGCTTATGTAGAACGCGCTCACCCCTAAGGAGTTTCAGTGAACGCGTATCGTTGCCTTTTTTTTTTTCACTGCTGTTTCTCAAGTGTCAGCTTCTCTGCAATGTACAGATCCCTGGCAATTCTAAGCTGCCTATGCACCATTAAAAACCAAACCAAACTAATCTTTAAAGGCATATGATGCTCTTAACTAACATCTTCTCCTAACACTCAGTGTAACTTTTGTTTTTTCTTAAATGCAGCACTTTGTTCAGGTCGCTTCAGTAGTTGTCTTGCAACACTATTTCTTCTTTTTGCATGTACTTAAATAGAAAGAAAGGAGAGGAGTTCTCATTTCTTCTAACAATCATCATACACTATGAAGGTGTCTTTTGTATCTGATGTAGCTGATCACGATTAGGCTCTGTGGAATGTGATGCAGGAGGAAAGAAGACTCAAAATCAACAGCATTTTCTGTCAGCCTTTTTGCTTTGTTTTACAGATGTGACATCTGAATGCTTTTATAAGCAAAAAGTAATGATGGGAGCAAAGTTTTATGTGAAGTGTTGCGAACTTTAGGTCAATTAGTGAGATTTTGGCGGCTGCATTTCCGATGGAGACGGAAATGTCGTAGGCCCGTGTGCTCAGATTTGGGTGCAAGTTAAAGAACCCCTGGTGGTCGAAATTTCCCGAGCCCTCCACTACGGCGTCTCTCATAATCATATGGTGGTTTTGGGACGTTAAACCCCACAAATCAATCAATCAATTAGTGAGCTTCGCTGAGAATGCCCACAAAGTGGCATATCACGACTTATGCGATTGAAGAGCTTTATACTCGGTTTCAGACACACAGTTGGTGCTGTGGAAGTTATGGCATAAGTTCGGTCAGCGTAATGTCTAACTCTGTGCGTATCATAGCTCCGTTTCGTTGCTGTAGGTGCTTATATGAGCAAAACAAGGGCAGGCACATCAAGCGTCGCGACACTTCAAACAAAGAAACGAAGACAGTGAAGCGTTAAGTGGTGTAGAACAACATGTTTACAGCCATGTAACAAGGCTGGTCATCTCTGCATCACAGGACCATCCGATTTCTTACTCTGCATAGACATGAGAAAAATCACCTCATGGGTGTGAAATGTTAATAAACTATTTTCGGGGTGTGAACACATCTAGTTCGAGAAGTCTCCCTATCCTCCACAGTGTTGACTGCTGCGTATGGAACGGAGTAGACTTTTAACTACTGCAGAAACACCCACGCCACTTTCTTTGAAGTTGCTTTATAAAGGTTTGGGCGCTTGTCCGGTCAAAGCAGAAAAAAAAAAAAATGAAAATGGCAGCCAACAAAAAGCATTGAAGCAGTGCTGCGGTCCGCGATGCGCAGGGCCGCTCCATGATTTCGATCTTCCTGGCAACGGTGTAGGAGTGATCGTGCGGCTGGCGGATTACCCTCTTTGTGGCTAGTGGGTGGCTTCCAGCTTTCTCATGATGACTGCAACAAGGGGAATATTTTGGCGAGTGCTGGCACTTTTGAGGATTCTAAAGTTTAAAAAAATGTGAATACTAGGCACTTGTGTGGAACTGGGCGCTTCTGTAGTACTTTTCAGGTTAGGGCAGCTTCGAGGTTTTAGCACTAAGCACCCATAGCGAATCTTCGTGTATTGAGGTGTGACGTAATGCAGGCGACTTCCTGTGGGAGCGGGAACTGGGCAGCCCAGTTGTTGCTGTCTATGACGTCGGTGACGAGGGCACGCTGCGACGCCTCCCGTTCACGCCGGTGGCGCACCGTACCCTGGAGGACATCACCGGCAGGCTGAAGCGCTCGTCTTGGAACAAGAACTTGCTGGAACCGTCGCAGCACACCACGCTATAGTGAGTGCTGACTCCTGGGGTGTTGCATTGTCGTGACTGGCTGTTCCCAAAACTCATAATTCACTACGGGTCTTTATTTAGTGACCTTGCTGTGTGCTCCGAGTGACATATAACACTCTGGGGACAAAGACAGCTTTGAGTAAAATCGTCAGTTGTGTAAATAATATCTATGGGTTATGTGCAGACTCGTACGTAGTGCTATAATGAATGGTGCTATACGTCTTTCGTAATGTACAGTACGGTCCACTGTTAGGGGAAACACGCGAGCGTGCGGCTCGGCAGTCCGCGGGGCGTTAACTGCTGAGCATGCGCACAGAATCACAAGGGCAGTTCATACCCTGCGTCGTCCGCTACTGCCCCACCCTAGCGTTCGGCGTGCGCTAACGTCTTGCTTTGTTTTAGGGGTTGGAAGAAGCCGGCTATGCTCGTTGCATGAAGCGCCTATTTCCTTGTCTGTTATCAAAGGCAGCCGGCTAGTTCTAGCGTTGTGCAAAGTTTATGGCCGACATTTCTGTGAGTATTGACACAGTAAGTTGCGCAAGTGACGGGCTTTGTTGCTGCTTTCACAGAATTTCACAGCTGCTGGCATAATTCTTCACTGAACGAATTTTCAGTGGTTGCAGTTCTTATCTGTGGGATGGCCAGGACACCTGAAGATGAAAGGCTTCTCGTAGTCGAGCTGTACACTAAAGGATACAGTCAGCCTGCTGTCGCTGCCGTGGTAAGCAGGCCACTGAAGACCGTGACGGTGCTAATGTGCCCCCTTCCCCCCAGTCACCTGACTTCAACGTAATTGATATTGTGTGGGGCAGAAAGAAATCATTTCTCTCTCGCCAAAATCTCCGCGACAAATCTATGGATGACCTCTGGGCTCCCGTAAATGAAGAGCGGGAGCGGCTTAAGCACGATTCATTCTTCACGGAAGCTCTGTACAGGTCCCCGCCTGCAAGGATGAAGGCCGTGCTCGACGCTGGAGTTGGCATCACCCGATAATGAATGAAGCTTTTAAATGCGAAGCATTTCTTAGTGAACTTTGGTGACATTGAGCGTATCTGTCTATCGATCTGTCTGTGTGTCTGTCTGTCTGCCTCCCCACCTACCTACCTACCTACCTGCTTGCGTGAGCGTCAACGCTACATTGGAGTACAATGGGCCCTTCATGATGCTCTCGCGGGCGTTTTGCTAGCTTCACATATACCAAATTTGGTATCACGTGACATCAATGGACGACAAAATATATGACTCGTGCAAACATGATAATCCTGACATGCGTGTCATGTAAGAACATGACAACATACTATGCTCATAGCGTGCTCACGGGCGTTTTGCTAGCTCCACATATACTAAATTTGGTATTGCGTGACGTGAATAGATGACGAAAGTAAACGACACATCTTAACATGATAATGATAACCCGGAAGACATGTACGGCATCATTTACCTCCACATCGTACCGTTGTGCTGATTTTTAAGTGACATATAAAACCTTTCTCATTCGAGCTTCGCATATCATCGATTCCCAGTGTACAAGGGATCTGCCATTTTTTCATTCTTCTAATGTTGAGAGGCCATACATCTGGCCTGCTTCATCTTTTGTCACAAAAATAGGATGAAAAAAATTTCTTTTTCGTGCTTGCTTTAATATATAGTTTTACGCACTTCATTTCTCATGCGGGCACATATTGGGAAAGCGGAGTACTTGTCATGAAAGTGTATGTTATCGCATACTCGAAATACGGAGTTTCATCGTATGTTGCTTCAATAATCAAAACCTCTCACGATTTAAAACGTTAACGCTAATATCTGCCGTGATATAGCAAGCCAGAGCAAGAACATCATTAAGGATCACGCCGTATTGAGAGACTTCATAGAGATTTCATCCTGAAGTGTTTTCTTACCTCGCCACGATGGTATAGGAATTATGGTGCTTGGCGGCTGGCCTGCAGGTCATAAGATCATATCCCGGCCGTGGTAGCCGCATTATCGATGGAGGTGGGAATATTTGACGCCCGTGTACTTTGATATAAATTTTAGGTGGTTGAAATTTGTGGAGCCTTCCATTGCATCGCTCATAATCATGGTGCAATTCAGTGATGTTAAACCCCAACATTTAATATTATTACTAAGCATTTATTAACATGTTTCTAAATATAATCCTATCGCTTTTCATTGTGTATCGCCTTTACTGGAAATTCTACCGCTGTGGGTGTGAATCGCATCTTTTCAAAACTGGTCAGATACAACAGCAAGAAGCAAGCTGGAACTTTTGTGTGCCTGCTGACTAGCTGACGGGGTGCCAGCAGACCACTGGCGGCATGAACAGCTCCGCGGTAAAACGAGACAGCGCGGCAGGTGCAGGGGCGGAAAGTAGCTGACGAAATCTGACAAGCGCTCCCTCTGCGCTTGTATGCACGTGCACCACATTTACAAATCTCGCCACTAGTTCGCGCCACGCGTGCCGCTAGCTACGCGTTCGCATGTTCTTCTCAACAGTGGACCGTACTGTAAAGTCAGCCAGCTTAATACGAACACTCTGCAACATGACATGAAACAGTTTGATTTGATGCCAACGTTGCGTAGCTTCGAATTCTGTTGCCGAGATGTTACCCATGCATACCAACATACCATCCAAGCATATGGAGATATTGTCTCGGTAACAGCACCCAGCACTTCACGGCTGGCATCAGTCAAAGTAGTCCAGGCCACGTGTCAGAGCGTTCGTGTTAAACTTGCTGACGACTGTACTTTACTGACTGCATCGCACGTGCAGTTTTACTAGACTGGATTTAATTGCCATAGACTAATTGACATGATTAAAAAAAGTTTTGGATATGTGAAAGTGTCTCTTGTGTTGAAATGATACCCAGTGCTTTTGGAACAGTGGTTACAGCTTGTAAAGAATAGTCATTAGAAAAATACAGATGTATAAATTTTACAGTAGTAAATTGTCTCAAGCTCACTTAACCCTAATTTGAAATTAGAAATTATGTTAATATATCTCACAAAGCCAACAGACCGTGTTCTATCGGCAAGTTGCCTGCCAATCGACTGTTTGTTTTGAAAGTTCCCACGTTGCATAGCGTTTGTGTAAGAAGACACGGAAATTACTTCGTTATTTTAAACATTTGTTAAAAATATACTCTCTTGTTACAGTACGTTAGGGGTGGGAGTATTTTAATTTTCTTCGTGTTATATTTAATAATTCATTACAGGGTGTTTGTGTTTATTAATTCAAGGTTTGACCTTGACACTGTAACTTGCATCGCTCGTGTATGATAGCTCAAGTGTTCTTCACTGATGTCTACGAAATGATCAAATGCACCATTTTAGGCACACTTTTCTCACCTTTCTTTTTTTTCCTTTCCTCCAGTCCTGCGCTCTACGTTGGTGAGCACGCGAAGGCCAGCTATGCTCTGGCCGCCTTGGTCGACAAGAACATGCCGGTGATGATGGTGAGGGCTCATTTTAGTTTTTCTCTCAAACACTGCAGGGCCCCTATTACATAACGTAGTGAGGAACTCTAGATTAATTTTGCTTCTAGGGTTCTTTAGCAAGCACCACATTGGCACATTTTATGTTCTCCTCCCTCCCCTCTCCGATCCAAGTGCGGGACCTGCAGCCAAGAATCGAACCCACATCCTTGACCTTGGCAGACAGGCGCCACTAGTAACTTGGAGTGTTTTTTTTCAAAAGTCAGGAATTTCACATTTGTTTTTATCTGCCGAGGATGACTTCCACAGCCATTGGTGCCTTTTTTTCTCTACCTGTTATTCCTGCCTCTGCAATAAAATGTCCAACAAGCTACTCACGCTTTGTGGTGTGCATTTTCTTCTTTCATTGTCATCTTGTGCACAGTTTTAAACTCTTTGAAACAATACATCTTGAAAACCTTTAGCGAGTAGTAAATGGTGAGAGTTCTGTTTTGCCCCGCTATCAACGCATTAAGGTCAATAACCTCACGCCTTCACGTCCTGCTCTCAAAGTGCGTCCAAGTGTGTTCAGTGGAGCTTTAGAGCTAGTGTCATTGAGAAGATCTGTTCTCATTAGCCAAATGTAGTCATAGCTGCAGACGAGGTCGTATCCCTCTGTACGACGACATTTATTATGCGCTTCTTTGTAGTGTTAGTTGTGAGCAAATAAAGCAGTTGAAAAAGCAAGCAGCCCGATTTCCGGGCTAGTAGATCAACTTTGGCTGTTTCGTTCATTTGCTTGTGCAATGAAAATGTCTAGGTCAGGTCATGTTTGCTTCTATTCATAATCCTCATTCTTTTTCTTTTAATATTTTCTTCTTTTGTATTCTTGTAAACTGTGACAACAGTCCCGAGACCGGAGGATACCTCTTCTGGAAGGTCCTACTGCGCCTGCCGGCCGCGCGACGGGAGCAGCGCCCGATAGCTTTGAGTCGTCGGGAAGCGGAGCAAAAAAGCGATCCTTTGTCTCCGGTTAGTGAGCTGCTGCCTCCTCTATAAAGATAATTTTTCGCTGTCACTTCAACTTCAAAGCACCGACAACCTGCTCAAGATTGTTAATAAGCCAAATGTAAATGTGTAATCGCACTGCATCATTTACAAAAATTCACAAGATTCTTTATGCAATAGCCTGTGATGATTTGAAGGTGAAGGTCATGTTTTGTTTTTTTCTCCTCAATATATTGTATTGATTCCCAGCACCCTCTTGTACAGCTTTCTGCACTTTTGTATTTCCTCCAGAATCACAGGTACACTCAAACCTCCTTATCAAAAAACTCATCTGCCACGAAAATACTTTTTTGTATCCGAAAATTCGTTATAAACGATTATTTGTAACATTGTATCAATGGCAAAGCTGTACAGTTCCGATGCCACGTTCACTGTGAGTTTTATACACTGTGGTTGATCTGTAGTCTGAGTTAGGCTACTGCCACAACTGGGCGTGAAGCTGGAAATGGCAAACATTGTGCCAGTGTGATGGTTTGGGTATTGTTTGCATTTGTGGTTGTGCCGGTAGCACAAAGAGATTTTGAGTTATCTGACAACATTTGCGCGCCTCCAGGCTACTACGAGTACCCGAACACCATGGTGGCCGTGCTGTTCTCGAGGCTCCAGATCGGGTACCGGCGTCCACCGCAGTCCGAGGATCCGGCCAGCCGCCATATTCAGGACCAGCGGGATGTTCCCCTGGAAGAAATGCATGTCGAGGAACGGGTCAGTGCTAGAGCTGATCATGACGAATAAGTTCTGCAGGACCCTGCATGTTAGTGAATGTGTGTGGTCATGAGATCAATGCAGGGTCGATAAAAAACGAAACAAGAACACAACAAAAAGCATGATGACATAAAAAAAATTATTAGCAGCTATACAAGTCTGTTCATGTTGTCATATGATAGTGATGGTCACACTGCACAAAACTCAAGCCAGTAATGATTAAACTGTCTATTGGGTAAACTCGTGCCCAGAAAAAGAAGTAACATTCAGAGAGGGCATTGATAGTGTCAGGCACTATTGTCGGTCATTGAAGTCTGACAAGTGGTGGAACATGTCATGACGAGTGGTGGAAATGACCTGTAGTCTCGGTCATAGCTCGGAATCAACGCAGGACACACGAGAAAAAATCCTGACGCACAGGACGAATGCTTGTAGTGTGCTTCAGTGTTCTTTCTTTCTTTGTACTGCATCGAATCTGTGCCATCCAGTGTTTAATACATGAAAATAAGTAAGCATGCATTGCAGTCTTCAAGGAGTGAAACGTCATTCACTCATTTCTAAGGCTAAATTAAGAGCAGTTTTGCATGACAATTGCTGAAAGACACTGAATTTTTTTTTGTGCAATAGCAGCTGTTCTGAAAAGTACAGGCGGCCTCTACAGGGTTTCATGTGGTGTGTTACATAAAGTCTGCTTGAGACAAGTTTACTGGTCGTGGGAGAAAAAAAGACCTTTCCATAAGTCTCCAAGGTGTGTGGTATAGAGGATTGCCGCTGCATTCCGGACTACAGGTCATTTCGACCAAAGACTCGGACGATCTTGGACGAGGAGGACTGGAGTGGGAGATCGGGGACGATGGCAAGAGCTGGAGGCCCCTTCCCTTCTTCAACCGCAAGAGAGACGAGTGGGAGGGCGTCAGGGCGAGGGGGTCCCACGCCCCACGGCAGCAGCGCCGGCGCGTCGACGTGTCAACACAGCACCCGCCAGAAGACACCCTACTTTCCACCCTTGGCCAGGTGACCTGGCCCCAGGTGGCACTGGTGATTCTCCTGGGGAGCATGGCGGGGGCCGTGGCCTACCTTTATCCACAGGTGAGTGAAAAAGAGGCTGGCCGAAAGCCTGTTTCCAAGTTAGAGGTTTGTGTTGCTGTAGGCTGTCTGCATTTGTGCTTCGAGAAGGAAGCTGTGGTGGGTATAGTGTGCTGGGATGCCCTTGAGTACTGCAATGAGGAAGAGTGCACTGGTAAATAAACGGGTGAGTGAATGAGCGAATTTATTGGTGAAGGGGGATAAATGAACAGATGGATTAGTGATTGAAAAGATGAATGAATGGGGTGCGAGTGAATTAATAGTGGAAGGGATAAGTGAACAGATGGATGAGTGATTGAAAGGATGAATGAATGGAGTGAGTGAATTAATAGGTGAAAGGATAAGTTAAAAGATAGATTAGCGATTGGAAAGACGAATGCATGAATGAGTGGGTGAACAAGTGAATAGGTGGATGGATTAGTAGTAGAATCGATAAATGAACGCTATTGTACAGGTGATTGTACAAGTGAGCAGTTAAGTTAATAGACAAGTGAGGGGTGAGTGAAGGAATGAGAAAGCAAGTGAATGCATGACTGAGTGAGTAAAATCACTCAGGGTCAATTTATCACCAATTGACTAGCAAGTTAGGGAGTGAGCGAATGAATCCTCCATTACCAGCTTCACACTGAGTGCTAAATTGCAGGCAATAATGTTCGAAATGCTGCGTTCCTTTTCAGGCGAGAGAGTACCAGCGCTCATCACGAAGTGGGAACTTGAGGGTCAGTGGTGGCAGTCAAATTCTTGGTGAGCCTTCACTCTCCTATTATTGCATTTATTATTATTGTTACATTTTCAGCAATTAATAAACTTTTTTATGGCTTTTGGGACATCTGTCTCTTGTATTACCATATGTAAGACATAAATCCAAGCTAAACAGAAGTTCAGAGAAAGATAAGAGTTTCTTATGTGATAAAAAATAGTAAAGTAGGCTCGTTAAACAGAACCTGGAGGGACCAGGAAAATGTTTTCCATTTAACAGGTGTTTTATTTACTCAGATATGAGCAAGGGTTCAGAATCCAAATACAGTATGAAACTAATCTTGTCAGAAGCACTCGTTCCATTTAACCAGCAGTTCTGTTTAACAGATTTTCATTTTCTGAGAGTCTACTTATAAGAGAAAATGTTTTTGGAGACAACGTTTGAGCAAGAAGATTTGTCTTTGTCATGGCAACCTTAACAGAGGCAAGACCTTTAGAGGGACTGGTTTAGTATTACTCTTTTGCTAGAGCAATTCTCTTCCTCCGTTATCTCTTAAAAAAATTATTTGCCCCCTTCCATCCATGTGTCCTACCCCTTTTTACTTTTTGGTATAAACAGATGCTGAAATGTTTTCTCTTGTGTGCTCTTTACATGTTACGCAGTTGGTTCTTTGTTAAAGGGCCCCCAAATCACCCAGAGGTCGAAATTCAGTTGTGGAGGGAAAATGGTGCACGATTGTACGACGAACATGGAGTCGGCAGAATTTTTACTTAAAATGTTTGAGTTTGAAAAAAAAAAAAAGAAATATCAGAGGGGGATATTTAGGGGCCCTTTAAAAGTAGAGCTGTGTGAAAGCTAAATTTTGAGTGCAGAGCAAAGTCTAATATTGAAGTGTGAATGCAAATCGGTTAGAATATTTTTCGAATATTTCTAGAATTTTCCTAGAATAGGACTCGATTGATACTTCAAACCAATATCGCATAAAAAAGTGGGAGAAGGTTCCTGAGCATATTCTTGCGAGACAGCAACATGGCTAGGTTGGTAAAGTGCTGGAAGGGTGGTCTTTCATAGTTGTCCTATCAACAATGAAGCAATGCAGAGGCCACATAATTTTATGTACATGATTTGTTCCAACCAAAGCATTGTCAACAACACTTACACGTGAAAGGCAAAGAAGACGTCTCAGCCTGTCCTCCTCTTTGAACTTCTCAGGAAACCAAACTGATGTCGCGGACAACGGTGTGCTCCCTTTGAGTCTGGAGTTCCAAATGTGCCTCATAGACATCAATATATGAGAACATCTGAAATTTGAATGCTAAATATCTTTGACACCTTATTTCGGACTTCCTGCCCGAATTTCAGGTTCAGAACAGCATTAACTGAGACCCCACATCTGCCGAATCTGTCGGCTCTGTGCTGGAACGAGTGTTCTCTCGATTGAATACATTTGAGACCGTGGCAAAGCCTGAAAGGCAGCTTTGTCACGGTACGAAGGTATAATGGGGTGAAGCACATTAAAATTTGAAGGGGTTACAGTCAAACGGATGTTGACTGTATTAGTCTTTGGAAAGTTTGAATAGTAAAATTTCATTGCCGATCGAATTGAATAGCAAGAACTATTCGAATAAAGTTAGAAATTTTGAGCATTCACTCCACTATATAAAATTACAACACTGTTTAACTCGCCTCCCCCCCTTTAACACATTGTTAAATGTCCTTAAGGGTCAATGAAGGATGAGGATCAAACTTTGTTTTCTGTGGCATTTCCTGTTCAGAAGCTTTTCATCAAATGTACAGCAGGAAAACAGACTCAAAGAGATAAGTGCTGAACCTCAGCACTTCACAACCATAGTTAAATTTGAATACCTGACCCAACGACAGCCTCATTCGAAGAAATTGAGATGTTTTCAACAAACCTTGATGCGAGTCTCAGCGACCAGTGGTTGCTGGGACTCGCATCAAGGTTTGCTCCGCACTTATCAAGCAAACTGCAGCACTTATCAATTTGAGTCTGTTTCTTTAAATTACAGGAGTCTTTGAAGTAGGCCTCATTTTGTGAAATTTAGGTCAAGTATTAAATTTCGAATCAACTTCGTGTCTATTTGTCTTCTAAGCTTAAATACATGTAAACCTGTTCATATGCCTCTGTTACAAAAGGCTCAAGTCAGCAGAATAAATTTGTCGATTTATAAGCAAGTTTGTTAAGCAGATCGCATCAGCAACAATAAAAATTATCAAACTTCCTCTGTTCTTTTTTGTGTTTGTTGCTTGGCTCAGTGGCCGGGCATCATGTGAATTTGGGCCAAAGACCACTACATAATGTTGAAGAAGCACTCTTCATTGAGTTTTCTGGAAAAATGCATCAGCTGTTTCAATTCTTACGGGGCAATTATTATTTCTCGTGCAGCACTTGGTGCTGAAAACACGATGATAACCATTGCATCACCACCTCTTCTTGTGCATCCTGTTTCCTTGCAGAGGTTACAGAAGACGGCGTCTGTCACGTGGGCAAGATCAGCTTCGACACGCAAGACGTGATTGGCCGTGGCTGTAATGGTACTTTCGTGTTCAAGTGAGTGCCCTGTCTTCATCGCCTTTCTCCTTAATTTTGTCTGCTCATGGTCTTCATGCTGAGGGTAGTCGGTCAGGAGGGATGCGCACAGATCATAGTCTGTGAAAAAAAGTAGCACTGTCATTTTATGCAAATTTTGAATGCCAAGATGTTGCGAACAGCTGGAGCTGGCCAGAGAGGAAGAAAAAAAAAAAAAAACAAGACCATACCGCTACCTGAATGAAGCCGGGTGACCTGCGGAGCTAACAGGTGCGAAATCGCCTTTGTAAGTCGTCCGAGGCATGCGTAAGGGTAAAGCTTTGTCATTAACTGCAGCCTTTGAAGCGCAATTTTTGAGCGGAATCAGCACTGAATTTTCTTTCTGTAGTTTGTCAGCATCCTCAATGGCCCTTCAAGGAGTGGATGGCAAAAGGTGTATTTGGCATCGAATTCGTTCAAAGCCGCCAATTTTCCTATTCTGTGCAATTCTCTGTGTTGACTCTGTTCTTTCCTGGAGGGGGGGGGGGGGGGGGCTCTTATACCCCTGTCACACGTGGCAACTTAAGTGCACTGCGGGCGAGTACACTTAGTCGCGAGTGTCATTTGAGTGCTGTCACACGAGCAAGTTTAGTGTCACTCGCTGCGAAATATACCTACCGGCAAGTGCATTCCCCTACCTCACTTCGCTGCGACCAAGTGTGCAGCCTCAGTACCAGTGGCTTCCGTAGACATGTGCTGTTACTTAAAGCGGCGCTCATACTATTTTTAAACTATTGTTTTCGTTATAAGGGATTCCGCTATATACTAAAACAAGTAAAAAATCAACAAACATTCTCGCCACTCTTTCTCTTTCAAGCAGTTTGCGGCCACATCCGCTATGGGGATGTGGCAGCACATGCTGTGGAATGGCCGCGTCTGTCGCGTTGTTCACTTCTAGGCGCACTAGCACATGTGTAGGCGAGTCGTTTTCTAGTCGTTTATGATGGTGTGTGCCACTGGGGCTACTCATAGAAGACAACGTGGTCCGACGATTAGACACGGGCACAAAAGTGACAAATATGCATTTGTCTACCAACCCAACAATCGTCACTGTCATCACTTTCAAAGTACACTTCGCTTTCTCATGTAGCAGCGAACCGCCAAAATGACACTTTGAGCGTAAGTACACTCGCTCAAAGTGCACTTAAGTTGCCACGTGTGACAGGGGTATTATTCTACCGCCAAGTACACTTCCGTATAACAACAAGCAGAAGGTATGAGAGGTGTGCTGCCACAGCGGCCAGTGGCAAGGTGGCAACTGTCGTTTTTGGTCCTTGGTTCGTTCTTCAGACTAATGTGTAGTGGCTACGCTGTAAAAGCCTAGAATGTGTGTCATGCTTTAACTCACAGATCGCATGTGCTCAAACTGACAATTTAAGGTTTGACTGCTAGCTGAGGCTAACCATCTAGATTGTCATATCAGGCTTTCACTAAAGCTGACTGACATATTTGGGTTACATTGTTTTTCTCTTTGTCGTAAGTTTGCACGAAATTTCAAAACGTCTATTTGTATTGAGAAACAGATGTTTTGGTAAAAGAGGCTTTTGACAAAGAAAACTGTTAGGCCATTAGTTGTTTGGAATGTGGTGCAGTGAATGCTTGTGCATGTTGATAATTTATAAACATGCTTAAAAAATGCAAGTGCAAGATGAATGAAAGAGGCTTTTTTGGTATTTCTCTGGTTCACACTTTTTCAGCTCACTTCAGAACCTGGGGTAACGTGAAGTGATGAAAGTTGTGCACATTTTGGTTGATTATAACAAATGTACAAGCAGGGCAAGGCAGAATTACAAAGAACGCACACCACGCTGTTCAGAGTGCAGAACCTTGCGTTTACGAGCCCGTAGGTTTGCGTATGCATGCATGTGTGTTCTTTGCCGGTCCTTGTTTCTTGTGCTGTTTGTACATTCATTGGAATAATAGTGTGGTATGGATGGAGCTAATAGTTCTTTGTGCTTGTGTAAGGTGTTTATGAGGATCTCCTTCACTCTTTATTTGTTCCACAATCACATCTATAAGCACCTACAATTCATTTTGCAGGGGCACATTCGAGAAGCGCCCAGTAGCAGTTAAGCGCATTCTGCCGGACTGCATCAGCCTGGCAAGCCGCGAAGTCGACCTGCTGCGCGAGTCTGACGAGCACCCCAACGTGGTCCGCTACTTCTGCATGGTGCGTGCCTACATGCATTCTGTACGGTTTTGTTGGTGTTCGATAGATTGCATGTCTCGGTTGCTGACCCGATAGTGGCACTGGTGGCAGAGCGCTCCACTACAACGTGTTTTATAATCATCTCGTGGTTTCGGCATGTAAAACACCAAATATTATTATTATTCTTGTTCTTAATAAGGCGTGTGCATTACAGCATGCATTAAGAGGGGCGAAAATGAAAATAAGAAAAAAATGGTGTGTGTCTGCAGCGTGTTGCAAACATTATACTGTATTCACTCGTGTAATTACCAGTGGGTAATGTTGCCAAGTTGTTGACAGTACTGTTTATAAAGGTGACGGAACATGGTTTGTGCTAATTGGACTTAATGCAATTGCATTCCTTTCACATTTACTGCCTTAATGCCATTGAGAAAAAAAACGACAAATGTTTGCACCGGTGTCTCCTCTGTCATAACCCTACCCTACCAGTGTTTCACATGTATAACTCTATGCATGCCGTCTTCAGCTTCTGTTTTATGATAGAATGTTGGCATTTAGCATTTGGTAATTTGTTATTCAGTATCAACATGTTAGCACAGCGCGAATGAAAGAACAGAGGAGAAGACACAACACAGCACATGTGCTGTGTCCTCTCCTCTGTTCTCGTTTTATTTGTGCTGTGTGAACACGTTGATTCTGTTTTTGGCATGCATGTGTATCTCGTATGGCAGGAGGAGGACCGCCAGTTCTGCTACATTGCCCTGGAGCTGTGCGAGGCCACCCTGCAGGACTACGTGGAGCGTCCGGACTCAGACGACTGGGGCCACCTGGAGCCGGCCACCCTGCTCCACCAGGCCTCCTCTGGACTGCACCACTTGCACTCGCTTGACATTGGTGAGTTCGTTTATTGTGATAACAATTTTATGACAGCAGAGGTGCTTGTTTGTCTTCGCCTTCACACACTGTGTTAAGCCCAAATGTTTTATGTGTTCTATGTGTGAGTGAAAGCTGGTGAAGGCTGCAAGTAGAGGTCAAATGCACTGGTAGGCTTAGTTGGGCAAAGGAGCGTGAAGGGTTGCCAGTGGGGAAGTGGCTGCACATCGCTCGTGCAGTGACGGCAAACTTTGATCCTTTGTGCAGTAATACTCACTTTCTTGAATGACACCAGTGAATGGCTCCTGCCCTTGTACTTGCTGTGCTGTCACACTTTCACCCCTTGTTGAGGCCAAAGATAGCACGAAAACCACTTCGCTCAGCGGAGCATCCATATTTTCTTATACCAGGGTTTGGTAATGTTACGCGAGATCAGATCGTAGAGTAGTTAGATTCCATCCTTACATCGAATAAGTCTAATTTCTTTCTATCGCGTTCGTTTCTTTGCCCTTGAGGTGGAACTTTTTCTTTTTTTTTATTCATTTACTATAAGACCCTGCTGGGATTGCAGGGAAGAGTGGCAGTGGAATAAGAAAGAAAAAGATGCATAGGAATCAGTTGTGAGATGAAAGGAAAACATGACATTATTGATTCCCGATATGGTCTATTCCCGTATGGCAGCTCATTCAATGTGCTCCTTTTAAGGTATACATACAGCTAATCTACTTCACCTGTTCATCTTTTGCTTGTTGCTTCAGTGTGCACAATCAGAGAATGTGTTGTTTTTGTGAAGAGGCATGATGCCAATTATTTCCGGAATCACTTGTGATCATACTTCAGTGAGAGGCATTTCTTGTGAAGGCTTTAAGGGAAAGTGAAGTTGAGATCAAGAGTGAATCAAGAAAGCGCATGTGGAAGTGTGTTCAGAGACAATCTTGTGCGGATGCATCTTTTCGCCAGAGTCACGCCTGTCACGGAAGTGACGGAAATGAGTTATTGACGTAACTTCCATGACAGAAATGGTGGCAGAAGATTCTTCATTGTGGTTCAGCACAAAATATAAACAGGACTAATTAAGCTGCGTAAGACCACTAACTTAGCACACATCATGATCGGCTATGTTGAGAAGTGCCTTCAAGGTTGTACGCACTGTGTTTTCATGCATTTGCTTATCACGGAGAATTCTGAAGAAGGTTTCAGTCTAGAAGGTCACTACTTCAATGCCTAAGGCCGTCGCCATGAGGGTCCCAAATGTAGACTTGTGCCTTGTATAGCGAGCATTTTCGATAAATACTCGTCTTGTTCTCTTTTTCTTTCTACTGGATAATTATGCAGCCGTGTTCATGCTTTGCTTAGTCGTGGCATTGTAACTTTATCCATAGAGTGTCTATCCGTTGCTTTCATTATCTATTGCAGTAGTGCAAATGCTCTTTACAGCATCTTTTTCATAAATTTGATGAGAAATGAGCCAGTTTTATTTTTCAGCACAAACAGCTATGTGTGTCAACTGTCCTGCATTAATGTAATGCACATTAGGCTGTGCCAATAAACATCAGATTGAATTCGAGTGACTTGACAAAAGCACTGATTCGCTACATGCGCAGTGCACCGAGACGTCAAGCCGCACAACGTTCTCATCTCGCGACGGAACGCCGCCGGTGAGGCCAAGGCCATGATCTCGGACTTCGGCCTCTGCAAGAAGCTGAGCCATGGCCGGCTGTCGTTCTCGCGAAAGTCCGGCGTCACTGGCACCGACGGTTGGATTGCACCTGAGATGCTCTCGGGACAGGGGCGAGCGGTGAGCAGCGTTTTCTTTTGACTTGAACTGTGGTTTTAATGCTGACGATCCAGTTGACGATGCAGTGGTAACCCGATTTACCTAAGTGATGACCACGCTCGAATAAAATCACTGAATTGGGAAGTTCGTGAAATCGAGAATCGCGAGAGAGGTATTTAGGTCCTTCAGAATCTATCAATTCAAACCTCAATGTAACGAACATGAAATATTGGTTCTAACGAAGTAAACAAAACAGCCTTGTAATAGAGTCAGTGTTGGAAATAATCTTTATCACGAATTTTCGGACGTAATGAACTTATTTTCTTGTAAGATGCAACTTTGTTATAGTGAGGTTTGAGTATTGAAATGTAACGATATTCACGAGCTGCTAAGGTATTATTTTTATTGCCAACCTATGCCTGTGTGTGAAAAAAGTCTGCGAGAGCGGCCTGAGGCCAATTTGGGCAGGAAGGCTTCCGTATCCGGAACATAAGGTGCACAGCATCCAGGCGGTGCGGCTGGGCAGATGGACGTGCGGAGCTGTAACAGGCTACGCATATAAGTAGATGCAGAGAACAAATAAAGTGATTGTGCGAGTAGGCTGAGAGACACAGTTGGAGGAGACGATTGACACCATTTGCTACATAAAAACCATGAAATAACGCAAGCAACCACAGCTGCCTCTAGCACCGTCTAGTGCGGAAAAGCGTGACCAACTGCCGAGTCCATTGTTGTAGGCACAGCATGCAGTCTCTTCAAAGTGAAGCTAAAAGTGTGACTACGGCACCTAAAGGTTCTCACAAGACCGCAATATAGTGCACTCACTAAAAAGGCCTCATCTCTGTCAACATTAGAAAAATAGTAATCACATTTTTTAATCGACAATTTCAGGAAAATTTTTTGTGAGATCCGGTTTGTGAGTTAGTTTGTTAGTTTGTGAATTCAGGATGATGGCAACACTGAACATTATGGACATTTGCCGAGAAAAGTAAGCTTCTTGTTTAGATCGAGAAATTGGTAAAATCAGGTTTTGTAAGATCGAATTTCAACTATTTAATGAAATATTGGTGATAAAAAATAAACGAAGGATAGTCTTGTTATACATACAGTGTAACAAATGTATTTTTAATAATGAATTTTCTAATATAATGAAGCTATCTTCATATCAGACATAACTTCATTTTAATGAGGTTTGAGTGTTGTGAAAATAAGTTTAAACATTGGTTTACTGAAGCTTCGTTTGGTGAACGTTCACGATTAACATAAGCAACTGTATTTTTCTGCATATAGGCTCATGGCCGAACGAATGACACACACAAAGCGTTTGTTTTTCAGGGTGATCATTTTTTACTTTTGAACAACCCTTGCAACATTATTGCTCAGTGTGAAATAATGCATATTTGGAATTTCCTTTGGTTGTTGTTTCCGCCACAAAAGAATATCTTATCTAATCAGATCACATGTGCAATGCAATGAAGGTTTCTAAATTGTACGCAAGCATGGCAACTGCAGTGTTGCAGAATGTATGAGGAGCCGTGTAAAAAATCACAGCGTATCCACAATGTGAATGATGAGTGGGCGAAGCTCCTGGGAATCATTAACCCCCGTATATTGCCCACTCGTTGTTGTATGAAACCTCCTTGTGCTCTTTGATTTTCTACTATGAATGCCTAAATGCCCTAGCAATCCTCTGTGTCATGTAATTGCGCTTGGTAATGAATTTGTATTTTCTACAGTGTAATAGTAGCAAAATATAAGTCCACAATTCTCAAGCTTAAGAAGTGCCATAAGAGAAGTTGCAACTGCGTCTTACCATTTCAGTCTCACCAAGGCAGCTAGTGGTGTTAATCATTTCAATTTTAGTTGCCATAAACTTCAGGTTAAGTCTTGACTGCATGTCATGACAAAACATCTGTCATGTGCTGGTCTCATCTATCGAGTATTAATTAAGGGTGGATTGTTAGCAGATATTGCATTGCATTTAAGAAATCATCAATCGAATCTAGTATTATGGTATGTACTATGCTGCATTTGTATTAATCGCAGCTTCTTTATCGTATTTGCGCAGACAAAAGCCGTGGATGTGTTCTCACTGGGCTGCGTATTCTACTACGTGCTGAGCGGGGGTCGACATCCGTATGGCGATACCCTGGAACGGCAGGCCAACATCAAGCACGGCCGACACAACCTCTTGGAAGTCGGGACAAACGGTGCGTTACGAGCGACCGTTGCGGCACTGTTGAAACCGCAGAGTTTTCGCAGTTTTACTCAGAGCACGTTCAGACGTTCATAGTTTGAACGAGCACTGAGATTGTTTGTTTTCCTCTCAAGCAGTGCCGGTAGAACACCTTCTTCCAGTTGCCTGAGTATTCAAAAATTGTGTTTTGAAAATTAGAACTAATATGAACTCGATGGTTATAGTTCAAGTGGATACATGTGATGTCTGAGCATATGTTTACTTAAGATAAGGGCTAGTTTATGCTCAGGCAATTGATGAAAACTCATTGAACGAGCTGATTAAAAGAGCCGATGCATTTCCTGTAACCAGCTTGACTTGTTGTGGCACCTGGTGGAGGCGATCTCAACCGCATGCTTATTCCGACATGGCCTCGGAGATCCACTTTGGCAGTTACGAGGGAATGAGAGGTTAACTCAAGGAGTATACCAAGGCACGTAGAACTCCAAAGTTCAAGTTCCTTTACCAGGCCCCTATGTCAGGAATTACGGTCGCCTCCAGTTATCTTTCTAAAACAGTAGTCGAACATCACACTGCAGGAAGAGTTGAAGCGAGCCATTTTTATTATGATTTCAATTATATAGACTCTCGACTAGACTTTGCTGCCGGTGACGATGTCGGCAACCGCCGTCATTCACCGTATATGTATACATATCTATATATATATGAAAACGCAAGAAAGAAAAATAATCCAGAAAAAGGCTCCAGCGCGCAGAACTAAATGTCCGACCTCTTGCTTGTGAATGGGTGGCATTAGCCACTGAGCCACGAAGGAGCACCTTCTTGAACATTGAAATGGCAAACTATTTATGTCTACCACTTACGGCTGGCGATGGCAGTCTCGGGCGAACGTTTATGCTTTCAGCATTACCAGCAAGATGGCGCAATGAGCGCGCATCGCCAGAGCGTCATGATGTGGCGATGCGCACTGATGCGTTCATCTTCCACGTGTACTTAGCGTTGCAAGGGAGGGGGGGCTAGGGGGGGTAGACGCTCATGAGTGCACGCGCTTAACTCGTGGTTAGGAGAATCGTAGGCCTTGGGCTTTCACAGGAACGATTCTGTTGTAGTTAGCGGGTGCACAAAGGTCACTGCACTCGCACCCCTGCACTCGCTACGGGTGCACTTTTCAAACACAGCAAACTAACAACTGAGACACTTATTCACATTCATTTGTACTTGTGAGTATGTTTCGTGCGTCGTTTGTGCCTGAGCAACGTGAGGCACATTTTGATCTGCTTGCCATTCTTCGCGTGACATTCCAATTTGTTTCTATAGCATTCATTGCTTCGCCTTTGCGGCAATAATGTGACTTTTTTTTTCACTTACACAGTGTTCTTGTATCAAATCTCTGGCCTTTGTTGTAAAAAGGTCAAATGTGAACGTTTTTCAACTCTGTACATTCACTGGTTTGTAGCAAAATTGTTGCTCATTGTTTAATCCTTTCTTAATAAGCGTCTTGCATAACCCAAAGGCATTGCATAAATGGGTGACGCTGTAAAATGTTGTAGCACGTACAATGAGACAAAGGAAGGGGTACAAATATACTATACAATATTGAAATGGACAAAAAGAAATGGTACAGTAACATATGGGCGATGTAAATTGATGTTGCACAAGAGAATATGCAACAAAACAAGCCGATGTGGCAAAAAACATTGGACCGCGACAGCTCTTTGTATATGACATAATTTGACAGTACATTATGAAGTATATAATTACAGAACGTATGCAGCATAACTTGGCTATCATTGTTATGACCGCATTTGCAAAAGGGCACACGTCCAGTGGCCCTTGTCTTTCCTTATGCACCGACATTCACATTATCAGTGCCCTTTTGTGTACCTTAGGGTAAAGCTTTACACGAGTGAATACGATATATAAATGGCGCGACTTTTGTCCACTCCAGGTCCCCTCGGCCAATCCCTGATCGAGCAGATGCTGCACACGGATCCCCAGGAGCGACCCTCCGTCTCGGCGGTGGTGATGCATCCCGTCTTCTGGGGCCCAAAGAGGCAGCTGGACTTCTTCCAGGTACCTCAGACTCTATTCTCGTTTTTGCGCTTGCGGTGTTTTTTCGTTTGTGGTCAAAATTTAGCACATAAATACATGATGGCACGCTTTTTACCGCAGAGAAATATTTCGTATGGCCATTCTGCATCACCTAATAAAGAGCAACGCGAGGGTGACGCGTAGTTGTCTGTCGAATAAACCATGGTTGATATGTAAGAACTGTGATGAGTATTTATCTGTGTTACACATTTAATAACTTGTTAAAGATTTGAAAATTTAGAAATTGGAGACGTCATTTGAACGTCTTTTTGCCCAGATGCAGAATTTCATTTCATTTCATTTCATTTATTTATACTGTTAGCCCAGAAGTGGGCCGTTACAGGGTGGAAGTACAAACAATTATTTGCGAAAAAGAAGTACCGTACAGGTCTCGAGATAATTTCTCGGTATTATTGTGACCAGCAACTCGAAGTTATACTTAACAAGAAATGGAACACACATGCGATGCAATACATACACGCAGAACAGCACATGACGCATTTGAGGCGGCACTTTTGCACCGCGCTGAAGATTTAAAAGACAACTACTGCAGAATCATGCAACCAACAAAAAGTACACACACACGCAAAAAAAAAACATATGTCACTGTTATTCAGAAAATAAACGTTTTAGATTCTGTTCAAATGATGTAAGCGAGGAACAACCAATTATAGACTCTGGCAGCATATTCCAATCTTCAATAGCACGTGGAAAGTAACTGAACTTAAAGCAATCGTTACGTGGGACTAGGGGTGGTATGTACATATTATGGCGATGTCTGGAGTGTTCTAGTGTGTTGACCTGGAAGTAATCTGAATAGTTTAGTTTAAAATGATTATGAATTAACTGGAAGAGGAATTTCAGACGCTCAATCCTCGTCCTAAGTTCAGGACTATCCAGTCCAGCTTTTTTACAGAATTCAGTAGGAGAATGATGTCGGCGATATTTATTAAAAATAAATCTCGCACTAAGTCGCTGTATTTTTGTTATTTTATTGCAGTTTGTCTTTGTGTAAGGGTCCCAGACAATTTTAGAATATTCGATAATAGGTCTGACAAGAGTTTTGTAAGCAAGACACTTTATATCAGATGGGGCGGTATAAAGGTAACGCCTAAGGCTATACAATGCCTTGGTAGCCCTGGAGCATACATTATCAATATGAGTGTTCCACCGGAGGTCGGGCGTGAACCATAACCCAAGATATTTATAGTTTTGTACACGCTTGAGGAAAGCATTGCCAATCTGGTAGTTGTAATCTAGAGGTGCTTTCTTTCTAGTTATAGTCATAAAGACTGTTTTTTCTGTGTTCAAACTCATTTGCCATTCTTTGCACCAATCCTTTATTCTTTGAAGATTGTTGTTTAGATTAACTTGGTCATGTTCAGTCTCGATTCTGCTATAAACAACACAGTCATCGGCAAACAACCTTATCGGGACCGTAACGCGGTTTGGTAGGTCATTTATATATAACAAAAATAAAAGGGGACCCAGCACGCTCCCCTGGGGAACTCCAGAATTCACTGCAACTGCTCTAGACTGTTTATTTTTCATTTGAACAAACTGCTGACGGCAGCTGAGATAGGATGAAAACCAATTTTGTCAAGTGATTATTTTGAAACGTTTTGTCAATTTTGAACAGGAGCTTTGAGTGCGACACTTTATCAAATGCCTTTGCGAAGTCCAAATATACCACATCAGTTTGACCACGCAAATTGATTGTTTTTGAAAGATCATGAACAAATTCGATTAACTGTGTTGTTGTAGATAAGCCTCGGCGGAAGCCATGCTGCTTCGAAGATAATAGATTGTGCGTATCAAGATAGGACATCAGGTGTTTGTTAATAATGTGCTCAAGTATCTTTGAACATGTACTGATAAGCGAAATAGGACGGTAGTTACGCTCGTCCCGAGAGGAGCCACTTTTGTGAACAGGGGTAATTTTAGCCTGCTTCCACGCTAGTGGGAAAGAGCCACTGCGCAGGGACGACTGAAATATTTTTGTAAGGAAGCGAGCCGCCCATTCAGCGTATCTGTACAGAAATTCGTTTGGTATACCATCAGGGCCGGGGGTTTTTCTTGTATTTATATTAAGTAAAAGATTTAGGACACCCTCTTCGCTAATTACCACATCATCGATCGGCCGCTGCAATGGTGACGTAGAAAACTCGGGCAAAATGCCATTATCATGAGTAAACACAGAAGCAAAAAAAGAATTGAAATCATCAACACGTTGTTGAGTAATTTCAGGTGGCCTCGGAGAGCTTGCTGGGGGAGTTATAAAGCGCCAAAACCTTGAGGGGGCTTCCTTCAAGTATTTCGTCAATGTCACATTGAAAAACCGATCCTTGGACTGCTTGATCAGACGTTTCAGTTCTTTTCTCATTGAAGAAATGCAAGCTGTTCCTTCAGGGGTACAATTTTTTGCACAAGATTTCCGTTTCCGTTTTAGTTTTCTTTTTGTGTGAATGATTTCTCTGGTAATCCAGGGATTGGTTTTACAAATGCGTTTTCTAATCCTAGGTACATAGCTGTCTATGCACTTCCCTACAACAATTGAAAAGAAATGCCATAGCCTATCAGTGCTGCAGTCAGTGTTGTAAAGGACCTGAAATTCATCAAAGGACCTTTCAAGATAGTCCAAAATAGACACATCATCAGCCGCCATAAAATTCAATACAGTGCTAAGTGTGGGTTTACCCAAGGTGTCTGGGGACAATGCTAGGTGCGTTACTACCATTCTGTGGTCGGATAGGCCTTCTACAACTTCACAACGGCTGAGTAACGGCAACAGCTTTGGGGACACAAAAACCAAATCAAGGATAGATGACCTTGTAGTCCCTATCCGAGTAAATTCAGTGACAGTTTGCGTCAGCCCGTAGCAGAATGCCAGCTCCAGTAGTTGCTCAGCACTTGCAACCTGTTCCGATCCAGGAGACTGGGATAGCCAATTAATATCCGGAAGATTGAAGTCCCCTAATAATAATACGTTATCTTGGAGGCTAAAATTAGAATCCATAAAATTTCTTAGCTTTGCGATTATATCAAGAGAGGAATTCGGCGCTCTATAAACCCCTCCAATATACACAGTTCGCTCGCTGAACCCACACCTAATCCACAACATTTCTATGTCACAGTTATCATCCAACACTGAAAACCTAATGTTGTCTTTAATAAGAAACGCAACGCCACCACCTCTTCCTTGCCGGTCTTTTCTAACAATTGTGTAACCTGTAGGTGTTACTTCGAAATCTGCTACATCCGTATGTAACCAAGTCTCTGTTACGACCATTATATCCGGTTCATGCTCCAGGATTGCAGCTTCAACTGCATCAACTTTATTCAGCAAAGTTCTGGCGTTTACATTAATAACCTTAACAGATGCTGTCGGTCTCGATTTGCGTCAGTCAGAGCTGGTAATACCTGGGCTAGCATACCTGAATCGCTCGTTGGTAGCCTCATTCCAGCCATTTCGTTCCTTATGATGCCTTTTTATTGGGCAACAGGACCCGTCTCGCAAAAAAAAAATTTTGTATATGTATAGTCCTTAGAAACAGCGCTGAGAACTAGAGGTTGCTTTGCTTTTCCCTTTTCACCTTTCGTTCAGTCACATACGTCAGTTTTATTTTATTTCACATAGCTAAGCTGCTTTTGCAAACATTTATCTGGTGCATTATTGCTTTGACAACACTATCAGTGTTGATTCAAGTAAGCCAGTAGTGTAAGGGAACAAAAAATTCTTGAACGAAGCCAGTGTTTCAACAAGCAGTCTTGTCTTCCTCAAGACTGTGTTATATTGAAGGAGACTAGACCACTTGTTAAAGCGTTGCTACAGCAACACGCCTCGTTCAAGAATTTTTTTCGTCTCTTACAGCGTTTGATGACCTTTGTAAATTCTTCAGATGGCTTTGTCTAATGAAGGGCAGCCATGCTTCTCATTTTTCGTCATTTTTTCTTCTTGAAGGATGTGAGTGACAGAATTGAGAAAGAGCCTCCAGAGAGCGAGGTGGTGCGACGTCTCGAACGTGGTGGCTTTGAAGTGGTGCGTGGTGATTGGCGGGAACACATCACCGAGGAGCTGCAGAAAGGTAATGTGGAGGAGATATTGTACCCCTGTCGCACGGGTACCCGTAAACTCCTTTTAACACCTGCATCTTTCGGACGGCGAAAGTATGTTCCGTGTCACACAGTATCCCTTACGTAAAGGAAGTTAAACGAAGCTTCCTGCAAAGGGAGCTCTGTGATCTTCCTTAGCGACGAAAAGGAATACTGTCATCCCCTGTAACCTGTAGTTACGGGAAAACTGCAAGAAGAGAGCAGCCACAGTAATCACAGTAGTAAACTTTATCACTATTAAAAGTTTTTTGAATGCGTCATCTGCTCATAATGTGTGCTTAACGAAAAGAAAATACACGTACAAGTGTACGTACCCTACACAACATGCCTCGCAGAAAGCCAAAGCCACCGTGTCGCCATTTTGAAAATGTTTCTCTGTGCCCCTGCCAGTCATCATATCCATGCGCGAAGTGGTGTTTAGGCTACATCTCTGCAACTCGTTAGCTGCTTATTGTTGTGCTCTTTATTGTACTTCAACACTGACAAAAATCATAGCAGTGGTTGATGCGGTTTTTCTTTCATCTTTGTCAACGCCGGTAGTCATGCTGGCACTACATGCGAACTGTTGTGCGACCCATCCGCAACAAGGGCTTCGTGTACTGAACGCAACACCTATGCTCACCCAATGACGTAAAGAACATTGTGATCTACTTGGCAGCGCAAATTTGAAGAGCTCGGCGACAACTTGCTGTGGCTTTGACAATCAGCGTTCGCAAAAAAACGCGTACCATAACAAATGTACAGTGTTGCCAATTTCTCTCAACATTACTCCCAATTTTCTTGCAGGTGTACGCGTCTGGGATAAAAGACGAAACATTTCTTTTTGTTTCGGTGCAGATACAGTTTAACCCACCTTTAACGACCCCATGTATAACGATCCATTGGCTATAACGACCATATTTCAGTGCACTTACGACTTTAATAGCTATGCTACCCTTTGAAACTGAGTCCACATACAGTGAACATTTTTCAAAGCGTTCTACTTTTACAATGAACATTGTAGAAAGAAGACAGGACACCGACCAAAAAGGTGTCTGTTTCTTTGGAAAATTCAAGGTGCTCTGTGTTTGTTCCATTGGCAGATTTGGAGCAGCTCAGTCGTGAGATCCACTCCGCGGAGCAACTTTTTCAATTCGCAACTCAAATGAACATGAGAGGGCGCTGCGGAGTGGCAGTGTGGCGGCTTCACGGAGGTGACCGCGTCTGCTGTCGCTAACACAAATATTGAGTTTTCTGCACTGTGATTGCAGTTCACGCTGCCTTGTAGAAGGGGAGCGGGTTTTCGACGCGGAGCATCTTATTTTAGTCGGCACCAGTGGTCCCGCAAGCACGAGCGGCGTTCCTAAAGTGGTGGCGTTGTGTGTGTAATGCACATGGCGCACCGCGTCTCTGCGAAATTTGTTTACATACTTCAAGCGCCACAGTGAAATGTAGTCACTGGATACAGGTCATTTATTAGATTCGAGTTAACAAGTTAACACTGGTGCCTCACCTGGAAAGAAGAAATATGCTTGACCGTTCGTTTTTTTTTTCACGGGCGGCACCATTCTACCGTGCTCCTACAGTGTACAACTGGCGTTTGGACTATTTGGACCTCAGTGCGCAGCTTCCCTATATTGCCGCTAGGTGGCGCAATAATTGCTGGAGTCGCGAATACTCCCCGAGAAGCGGCAGATTTGACAGGAAGCCACAAGCACCTCGTGCCCTGAAATGGTGCCAGCTGTGGGCGCCCCAACTGATGCGGTGGCGTCAGTCGCACTTCATACAGTGACATAATAGGGAGGGGGGCACAGGGATGAGCCTCCCCCCCTCTCCCCCTGAAGCAGAACCCTGCGATCGCTTTTGCTTACACGTGGCCCATTTTGGCGCTGGCAGTGCCATGTACCGCAACATTACTAGAATGGTATCCACGAAAATTTCTATAGTGATCCTAAAATTAGTTCTGCCAGAATATCTTTCATTTATTCGTTTATTTTTTGTTGAGAAATCATGAGTTTCTTCCTTGGTGTCCTTGCACATAGTCTGGAACTGAAGGGAGCTGTTCATTTTTGGTACGCAATGCTATGGTGCATTTTCCAGTTTGGTATTGCCAGTCTGAATTGGCTAGCGTTTCTTTTGCAGAGCCTCTGTTCTATTTACTTACATTTAATTTTTAGTGTACTATTTCTTATTACCAACTTTAGAACACTGTGCAGTTGCTTCTTGTTGCTTACCAGTGTTCTTGTTGGTCGCATTTGTACGTTAGTGTCTACACTGTTTAATTTGTGCAGATCTACGGAAGTACCGGACTTACAAGGGTCATTCTGTTCGAGACCTGCTAAGGGCTATGCGCAATAAGGTGAGCCCCCCCTTCCCCCTTTTTTTGTTTATTTCTTTAAGATAAGCTGTAAAGGATGTTTTAGGATAAGCGATGAAAAAAGAAACAACAAATGAACATTTTGATTTGACTGAAATTTTAAGGTATTAGTGTTTGCAATAACACTAAAGAGCAAGATTTTGTTTCTTGTACTGCACTCAAATCTCATTATAACAAAGTTGCATCTTACAGCAAAATAAGTTCGTTATATTCAAGGAATTATTGTTAGAAAGGTTATTCTTAACACTGTATCTTTTGCAGGGCTATTTATTATTTACTGGCTAAGGTATTCGGCTGCTGACCTGTGAATCGCAGAATCGAATCCCGGCTGTGGCGGCTGCATTTTCGATGGAGGCGAAAATGCTGTAGGCCCGTGTGCTCAGATTTGGGTGCACGTTAAAGAACACCAGGTGGTCGAAATTTTCGGAGCCCTCCACTATGGCGCCTCTCATAGTCATATGGATGTTTTGGGACGTTAAACCCCACATATCATCATCATCATTTGCTTCGTTACAATGGAAATTTTCTTATATTCCTGTTTATTACATTGTTGTTTGAGGGAATCAGCAAATCGCCTTTCTACAATACCAAAAGCATCATTTTTGCCACTAGAAGATGCTCGGTTAGCTAGGCAAAGCACAAAAAATTATTGCATTCCTTGAGGTTCCCACTGCATGGGTTCTAAATCACACTTGTCTCAATAAGTATGTCATGCCAAAGTTGACTTTAGTCGTCTTCTTATACTGGAGATCTATGTAATACCCCAGCTGGGGCCTTTGAGGTGTTCAAAATAAATTCATTCGCACAGTGAAGTAAAATCATCATCGAAAATTGATGTTAGCACTACATTAATGTGCAGACACGGCACTTTACACGCGCCTCGAGCGATTCACTTTCATGAAAATGCAACCATCGAGGGAGCCTAATGTTCACCAAGCGCTTGTGACCTTTCCTTTTGCAGAAGCACCATTACCGGGAGCTGCCAGAAGCACTGCAGTCTGAGCTGGGCACCATTCCAGAGGAGTTTGTCAGCTACTTCACGTCGCGGTTCCCGCTGCTGCTGCCGCACACGTACCTGGCCATGCAGGAGTGGCGCACCGAGCCCACCCTGCGGCCGTACTATGCGCACGACGGATCGGCCGAGCTACGGCCATCGCGGGCGCACCAAACCCCGCTTCAGGGGGGTCCCGCGTTTCCGTGGCAGTGGCGGAGGCGGAAAGCAGGCGCCGCCAAGCCTAAGGACGAGGAGGGAGGAGATGCCGCGGTTCCATCTGGTGAGGATGCGGAGCTCTAGTTTGGATGTAATGTTCTTAGAGAGAGGTATATAGCACCTGCATCTTATTGGTACCTACCTATGGAGCAGGAATGTGGAGGCTTACGAAAAGGGTCCAGCTTAAATTAAGGACGAGGTAGTGAGTCACAAAAAGAAAATGATAGTTGTAACTTAAGAGACAAAAAGAGAGCAGAGTGAGTTGAAAAACGAAATAGCGGTTAAAGGGAGACTGAAGAGAGAAATGATTTTTCTCTTATTAGCAACCTACTCCTCCACAATACCAAAAACACCGCACCTGCTGTGAAATTATGCCTGGCAAGCGAGAAAGCACTAAAAAAAAAATGCAGGTGGCGACGTCATCTTCAGGTTTCTGCTACACGCACCGTGACGCGATAGGTTTGGATGGTTTCTACCAAGACCTGTGCAGTTCCCAATCGGTAAAGATGAAGCTCGTTGTCTTTCAATGGAACCACAGACTTATTAACATGCCAAGTTTCAAGAAGTTTTGTTGTGGCTAAAATACAAAAGAGCATTGAAATCCGTGACGTAATCATGACGGATTTCAGCTTAAAATTTAAAACTTTTGACATTGATTTTCTCATTTAGTCTTTAGCTATGGTGGCGAAATGGACAATTCTAGAATTTCCAAAGTGTAAATTGTCAGTCTAAACTTAGTTGTTGTTTTGCTTTACTGTCCCTACATCATAGTCAAAATCGAGGAGAACTGGGCATGGGCAGGGCATTTAGCACGTAGGCAAGACAACTGCTGGTCGTTAACTCTATCTCTGCTGAATTTCGTCGGCAGTTCTCCGCACTCCCTGCAGTGTTTTTTTTTCTTGTCGTGTTGAAATTTGGTGCTAGCAGTGCGGTAGGACGCTCTACAGGACACGTGAATATTTTTTCTGAGCATCATCTCATCAAATAAAAAATTTGCGCACATTGGAAGCAAGTTATGAGCAATTGTTTAAGAACTTAAGTAGGTCCTATTTGGTGATATTGAATTAACAAAGCGTTTAGTGATGATAGTGAAACTTCTGAACTTTTGCGTCTACCAGGTTTCCGGAGCCACCTGCCACAGTAGCAGAGCTGATAGCGACTTCTTGCAGCATTCTGTCCAGGTGAACATGGAGAACTGGAGTTTCGAGCTCTACAAAACCTTATCAGTCTCCTCATTGTTGTTGATAAAAAAAAACACGGCATATCCACAGAGTGAATGATGACTGGTGGGACGAAGCGTTCGTCAGTCCGTCCGTGCTTCCGTCCGTCTATTCATTCTTGCTTTCGTTCGTTCATGCGTCCGTCCATCCGTGCGACTGTCGGTGCGTCCGTCCATGCATCCGTCTGTACGTTTCTTCTTCTGTTCATTCATTCGTCTGTCTGTCTGTCGGTCCATGCGTCTATTCGTGCGGCCGTCTCTCTGTCTGTCTGCTCACCTGTCCGTCCGCCCCTCTGTCTGCCTGTGGGTCCATCAGTCTGTCCCTTTATCTAGTGAACACTCCAAGTACAGTCATGTCACATATTTTCATCATGTATTCATCATATACAAGTGCCGCCATCCAGCGGACATTCTAAGGACTGCTCTTTTGGGTATGCGCCACCGGTGGTTAAGCACTGCAATGAGGGACGCACAAGCCACGCCATAAGGAGCCTCGCCTCTAAAATTGTGTACATATACCATGATTGCCTTGGTACCCACACAGTATGCATTAAACAAATATATATATATATATTTTATTTAGATTAATGGTATGATGCGAGATGTATTCCGCACCTTTATGCTTAGACCCATTTTGCATGATGTATGTTACTGACCGCCTCGCTATGCCATCATACAGTTACTAACAGCTGTTTTAGTTTTCATCACAAATGATGCATGTTGTTTGAAACTTCATAGTGCAGTGCAAATTTTCACTGCTGACGTTCCCACTTTTGCTGTCCGCTTGCAGGTGTAGAATCCGCGACGCCACATGACAATCCACCAGATTCCATTGAGCCTGGCTTGGCTAGCTCGCAATCTGCCAACAGTGTCAAGGAACACCGAAGGCGTTCACCGAGGAGATCGTCTCCCAACGGTGCCTGGCGCGTCGATGACACTGACACAAAGACCCAAGTGCTCGAGACCATCCCTAGCGGCGAGTATCTCGAGAGCACAAAGGCCATTATTTCAAACGACCTCACACAGTCCGAGGAGCCTTATGCCGCCGTTGGCGGTGCCGGCGCAAAGCGAGCGAGTCTCGACGTACCAAGAGATGACATTGCAAGGCCTTTCGACAGTAGTGGCAGCCCCAAACGACGTTCTTTGAGCCGTGACACCAACTGGCGTAGCCGCAGTCCTGTAACAGACAGGGAACGTCGGGACTCTTACCGCGAAATGGAGGGACGTTACGCGAGCGATGAAACGGTCGATTCCGACAATTCTATGAGGCATACGAGACGTAATAGTGTTAGTCCGAAGCCAACCAGATCGAACCGGAAGCACCGCTCACCGAGTCACAATACTAACTGGCGTAGCAGGAGTCCGAGCGTCGCCGCTGAAAGCCGGCTGCTGAAGAGTGGAGATGACAGTGCAGTCCAAGCTGGGGCAACGTCTGGTGCCTCTGAGCTACAGAGAGCCCTGGCCAAGCATGCCAACAGCAGTCCCAGATCGAATGAAAGAGATGAGAGACAGTCGTCGCCTATCCGCTACACAAACTGGCGAAGCCCGAGTCCAGCCGTGTCCAAGAAATCTGAGGACTTGCAAGAGAGTTTTGGCAAAAGTGTCATTAATAACTTTCAAGAAAGCCCCAAAAGGAACCTTGCTAAACGCTACTCCCTCTTCGAGAGAAATGCTTGTTGACGAAGCTGCTGTGGCAGAGGCAAGCAGCGAAAAAAAAGTTGCCAGCGAGGCAGCTGCCAACTTGCCTAAGAAGCTTGCCATTCAAGTTGGCAGCAAAGATAAGCCGGCAGATCTTGGTGACAAAGCTTGGAACGGTGACTTCTCTCCTGAATCAAAGGAAGCTGCGAAGGGCCAACCTGGCAACGAGCTGCAGACATAGTGAGAACGTAGAGTGGCAGACAGTTGTGTGGCGACAGCCACCTTCGAAGCAACCGGTTCAACAGGCAGTAGCTGTTTTGACTCACCGCCGCCGTAGTTTTTCAGCCGGTGAAGCAGGTGGCGAAGCTTGTGCAACAGTTTTCGTCAAGAGGAGCTGAAGAGGAAAGACAGTGTTTTTTTTTTCTTCGGAACTTGTTTCTTGTGGTATTGACCTAGCAGTGTCTCATTTTGTGCTCTCTCAGATGACCGTCCTGCAACCACGCATACCGTTGTTGAAGTGTTAGTTCATAGAGATTGTGTGTTTTGAAGGCAGGTAGATTGTGTACAAGATAAAGCAGGGTTCCCATTGGAAGCGTTTATCATGGGAGATCATTATTTGCTTCTTAGCTTTGTGATAGCTAAGCACGAGCATCACTAAGGGAGATGAAGATGTTTAAGTACTGTACAGCGATATGTTCTCTCCAGCGGTTCGAGGGCTGCCACTCAAAGCTGAAAGTGATAGCAACACAGGAAGGTGCAAAGTGTTTGTTGAACCCCCGTGGTGTTTCATCGCATCATCACGAGTGACCACTCAATTGAAGCGCATGAGTGACTGTCTTATGTGAATCTTGTGTGGAATAGCGTTCTAACTATACGCTGTGTTAAAACAGGATGGACTGGCATGTACATGGTATTTTTACTTGCTGTTAGTGTATTTTGTTAACACGCACAGATATAACATTGTCCGTATGCCTTAAGTGCTACAGGCAACTGCGCGTTTGTGGGAATTGTCCTTAGCGGGAAATCGACGCACATTGCCCTTATCTTCAAAGCGTGCATCTATTGCGAAATGTTTCTTCTCTCTTTGTTTGACTTGCTTTTGAGTTAAATTGTATTTCTGCCACCTGCTTTAGAAAAAGAGATAGGGCACGATAAAGTTTGCAGACAGTGATTTTAACAGTGCTAATCTTCTGGCACTTATCAAGCATGCGCGATTTCTTCATTTACCGGTGTTTATAGTCACCTTATAGTTTGTTTTACACTTTCTGGGACCAAGTGGTGGTGTGTTTTTAAAAGTGTCCTTGAGGAGGCATGAACTCAGGTCAACATAAAGCATCATATGGGTATGGACGCAGATTGCCTGTGCCTTCTAGCTCTCTTGCAACATCTCATTACAAACGAGTCAGTGTCCCATTGTAGAAAAATATTCTATTTGTGATTTATAGAATCATTTCAGCAATTTTTTTACATGTGAGAAAGCTCTGTGGAGAATTTCTCTAGGCCAAACCAAACTTCCTAAATGGGAAAGCAGTCATGCTCGTGAAAAAAGCAGAACAATCCAGTACTGTAGTGCTAGAAAGAAAGGACTGCGGGGAAAATTTGTGTTTAGTGCGTGGGTCAAAAACCAATAACCAACAATGTACTCTTGTGAGATAGCCAGCCATTCTAGCCCAGGTAGCCCTTCCACTAGCTAAGGTAGTCGGGTATATTAGCTGTAGTAGCCACTCTCCTGGCTGAAGTAGCCACTCTACAAGATGGGTAACCATCGACTACTGGTCATAGTAGAGCTAGCTATTAGTCAGTTTGTCCGTGGGTTTGACACGCTATTACAACACGTTTTTAGCTAGCCACTTTACTAGCCGAGGTGTAGCCACTCTGCTAGGTGATGATAGGCACTCTAATATCTGAAAAAAGTCACAGCTTTGCCACAAGGTGCAGCAATGATGCGATAGCAACAAATTGAAATGTCACGCGCAGAATGGCAAGCAAATCGAAATGTGCCCGCGTTTCTCACACACAAAATGACACACAAAACGTGCTCACCGGCACAGATTTTAACGTGAATAAGCGTTCTCAGTCGTTACTTCGTTGTGTCTGAAAAGCACGGCCTTTTCAAATACGGAGACTGTGCAACGATTGCAATGACATTTCTTACTTGGATTTTCATATATATGAAAGTATAGTACATACTACGGTAAGTGACAAGGACACTGACGTCGACGAAAACGCCGACGTCGATTCGACGGCAACATCCAGCCGAGAGTGTCCATGTAATTGCTATTGCAATAATAGCCATCATTACTACCCGAAGTAGCCACTCTCGGTTACTTAGGTAATCATTCTAACCAGCTTAAGTAGTCATTCTGCAATTTGAGCTAGCCATTGGCCTCTGGTTTGTCTGAGCTAGAATCAGTCAGTCACTTTTGTTGACACAAATATCTTTGCAAAGTGCAAGAACAACAGGTAATGCAATGTTTCACTATTTACTCTACAACCCGAGCTAGATTTCACAACATGCTTGTCAACGTCCTCTTTCAGACATAATGAATGACGAAATGAATATTCCAAATTGGCACATGCTAGGATGTCATTGCTATGGAGCCTGCCGAAAGAAGCAATCTTGTCTCTTGACATGCTGAATCAAGTAACGTTGACTACAGCTTTGGCAGAATAGTTAATCGGGCTAGCTGATTGACCTTAGATATTCAAGGATATTTATCCCAGTGACACCACTGTTGAGTAAAAGGGGCTGTGGCCTACTTCATTACCCTTGTCGTCTTGATCAGTAGAGGACATTTGGCCACTTAGATTAGTTTAACCCTTTGTGGTCCAAAACTTTTTACCCACTTTCCGCCTCTACGGTTTCGAAAACTATTCGCCAGTTTCTGGCATCACGAAGAGTAACAGGAACGGTGTATAAAAAATGACCGGATAATTTATTTTTTCTCCTGCATTCAGCTGCCAACTCCCTTTGGCGATGATTCGGGCAGCGTGTGATATCACTCAAAGCATTCTCTGGGTACAGGCTGGGGGTTGTTACTTCAGGCTTTGCAGAAGAAGAAGGTGTTCTCTCCACCGCCATTGTCGTCGTCGTCACTAATTTCTGTTGAATCCACTGTCATCACTGTCTGGCGGAGGCACATAATTGTCTTCCACAATAAAGAAGTCCTCGCTTTCACTAAAAGCACCACCGTAAATCGCACGCAGCGAAAGCGTAATCATGCTTCTCAGCGAATCACGCCCGAGCAAGTACGCTCTAGGCTCCGTGCTAAACATTGCTGCATCCTAGTGTAAAAACTAGTTAACCTAAAAAAAGTAAGCTCCCTCGTTCCTCAAAAGATGACGCTTTACGCGCTTTAAAAATACACGCGACTTTCAGTGGAAAAACGGCAAAATATAAACCATGAGCACCCTTGTCGGGCCGCTGCGGCCATGTTAAGTTGCCGGGCGCTAACCGACAACAGACCGCAAAGGGTTAAACTGTGCCAGGGGAACTCCAGTGCATTTTCGAACATATTGAGATAATGCCATTTTCAAATAGTATCAACAGTCCTGAAACAGCTAGGGTGGTTCATTGTAATTACAATTTAGGCACATAGGCACATATCATCAGGGTTCCGAAGCAAACGTATGTTGGAGGTTTTATTGAACTCGGTGAATGAATATAGAAAAATCGCCAGAGTTCCCCTTTAAGGGATTCATTGACACCCTTTTGTCTGGCATAATCACTTTGACAAAGGTTGATTTGTTTGTGAAAAGCGAGTGATATCGAGTAACGACGCTTTCCCATATACTCCCGGTAATTTGATGTTTGGGATCTGATTTTTTACATTGACTGTTTAATCAGTCTTTTATTGTGTTGTGGTGTTTTTCTTCGTGTCCTTAATGGTATTTCATCTAATTTTCTTGTTTATGATCATTTGAAATCAGCCGTGCTGATTCGCAATGAATTTTCTTTGTGTGTTTACACCTTTACATCTTGTTTGTTAGCCTAGTGTAAGTATTGCTTTACCAGATATTCACTTATATAATTATTCTCTGCTGGTGACCCAACGCTTGTCTATAGCTTTTGAAAGAAAGTAAAATATTTTAATAGTTTTGTAAATATGTACCCATAACAACGTTTATTTCTCCGAATGAGACTCATGTTAATAAAAACATCGAGACCCGAAGTGATGAGATGTTGCTGGACGAATTGCTGGCCCTGCTAAAACACCTCGTCGAAATGTCGACTGCAGTGAAATTTCTTGCTTGACTTCTCGTAACTCCTGTGTTCATTTATGCCATTTTAAAACTAACATGGCACAGTTATCTGTCAAAGGCAATGTTCCGGAGCTATCTTCATTTCACAGTTTAATTTTTTCCTTTGCAATATCTGTCGAAGCATCGAGATGCTTCTGGCAGTGCATTGTGTAGTTATCTTCAAGAGCGGCTTTGTGGAAGCCATATCGAGAGGCGTAAGGGGGACCGTACCACTTTTTAAAGTGTCATCGAATGATCTCAGTATTGGAGTTTGTTGCCTCAGGAATCGGGCTGCTACAAAAATTTTTCGAATCTGTCAAGAACGACCATAGTTGCCGGGATTTGTCACGTGCTTTAAGCACTTTTTCTCTTGTCTCGTCTCGACTAGTGAGCTGGAAGCTAAGCAGAGAGGGATGACGTGGTAGAGCGAAGTTATATGTTGGAGTGCGTTACGACCTTGAGCGCACGTGATGAAAAGCGATTTCCCGTTCCCATTGCGATTCCTGAACGCGCTTGGGTGGCTACTGTGTCATTTTAGCTGACTGTGGAGCACGGCACGAGCACGGGGTGGCATTCTGTGGCGAGAAGCTTATTTAATCGAAGCGCTGCTCTTTATTTATTTTAGTTGTTGGCCAGTAGCAAGCTATCCCTTATTTTGTGCCAAACACGGTAGTTGTAGCTCTGAAGAGAGTGAGCACAGGCTTCATATAAAAAAAAAGGTGCCTGAGAAAGTGGAAACTTTGCATTCTGCAAGCTCTCCTCCCTGTGCATGAGTGCGAGGTTTGGCTGAGCTATTAGTAACAGCATCTGCTTTATCACTGGATGTGTTTTTTCCACCAAAGATTGAGGGGTAGTCTGTACACGGAAGTGCAATCATTCCTCCTACCTTCTTTGTTGTCACATGATGCTTTAGCCTTGCTTTAAAGGCAGATATTTAATCTTTTCTGATGTGCGCACCACTGTGTGACGTTCACTTCGGGTACATCTGGCTGCCCGCTTGTCTGCTCAACAACAAGGTGTTTGATATGTAAGCACAGTTGACCACGCAGTGCTTGACAAGCGGAACAGGATACTTTGACTGCATGGAAGCTGGTGCTTTGTGCACTGTCAGGGAGCACCGATTGTCACATTCAGTCACGATGTGTTACAAAGGTCTTCGTTTTTATCAAGTGGCACGTTGCATCGTCTTTGCCTTAATAGCACATGGTTTTGGCACAAACCTGTTGACGGCTTCGTGCTTCGAGAATTGCGTCATTCGTCGAGCACTGTACGTATCGCACAAGGAAATGTGAACGTGGCGAGCGCAGACTTGAAGTCTTCTTTAGCACTTGTGCGTGTCTCCTAGTTATCACAACTTTTCCTCCTTTTCCGTAGTGTTTATCTAGCTTTGTCCTCAGCCGAGTTCGGTGCCTGGTTCAGGCACAGTCGTTGTAAGAACTTGGTGAAATTTCAGTGTGGACGTTATGGTTTGGTTGTTCAGCAGAGTTCCTGTTACCCGGTGCCTCTCTTGGAACTTGCATAGCTGGCAGACACAAGGTTACTGAAAAAAATCTCTGGCTTGCGCTTGCCAAGCCTACGGTTAATTTTATAAGTCATGCTCTTGCGTGCTATCTTCACTATCTTCCGTCAATTGAAGGTGCGCTAACCATACAATAGTCGAAGAGTGGCCACTATCAGGACTGAGATCTCCATATCTTCAATCCCTCTGTGGGCATGCACAAAACTTGAACTTTGTCTTGGAGATTCGGGAATGTTCCTAAATGTATGCTTGGCCTGTAGCGCTGAGGTAGATAATGCCTCTTTAGGTTAAAAAGTTGCAGTCCGAACGCATTGTGTTGCTTATAAATTGTGGGCAGTCATTTTAATGTGTGTCATCATGTTTGATTGCCTGGGGAGAAAACACATTGGAAACAATTTATGAGAATATGTACAAATTTGTCTCTTAAATGTCATCCACAGTTTACCATTGGACACGATTTTATATTTGCTGGTACGGTCTTTGATGCAATGTAATAAAAAGAAAGTGATTTTATTGTCAGCGTTTTTTTATCCCACATTGCTCTAATAAAAATCATCAGGGGTACTTTAATTAAGAGATTTCTTTTTCTTTTTTTGCATTTCGCACTGTTGAAAGTTGCACTGAATTGTCAACGTGTGGTACATACGATGCGCTGTGTCTTGCGACATTTTGTGTGCTGTATTTGAATAAAAATATCCTATACCCGTGAACGTGCGACGTTCAAATGTACTATAGCAGAGATTTTTTTTTTTTGGGTGTATTGGTTACCAATCTCTTTTCTCGGTGATATGGAGTGTGCGACTTTGCTGTGTTACCTATTGTGGATGATGCCAGCACCATTTCCGGTGTAGTGTGAATTTATGTGGCGTGGCATTCACGTCGATTTCAATTCACGAATGAGGCATTATATATGTACAGTCAAGAGTTTTGTTGATATGTCATGATTTACGAGCACGTTCTGTTTGGTACTAAGGTATGAGTTTTCTGTAAGTCAGGTAATCGATGAAGCCGTCACAATGCAGGGGCCTTTTATACAGGCCATTCACCGTGACACAACATATCTGTGCGGTGTGTAAACATATTTTGATATTTGTACTGAAGATGTTTCATTTGTGTGTATTTGTTTATGTTATTACTGTCTATAAAATACTTGTGAGACGGCTCATAGAAAAAAAATCAAGTGTGTTTCACCATTCTGGATAGTACTGCCGTCCAAGAAACGCACCTTACAGTTCTGATTGTAAAAAACCTTATCACGGCATGGTTTTGCAGTTTTTGTGCATTCTACTAGACGTCATTATTTTCTTGACTTCTCATTCTTCTTGCGCGTTTACCGTGAAAAAAGTAATTTTATGAAAGTTTCATTCGCCATCTGTAAATATGATGCAGTGCATGTATATCTTTTACCCTAACATTATTCTGGTCATTCTTGGGGGCACCTGTAAGCACATTGTGGGAAGTGGCTATGCATAAAATATTTTACGTGGAAAGTGTGTGTGTGTGTGTCTCTCTATTCATTGGTGTTCATAAGCAGTATGCTTGCAGGTTACATAATTTGCATATGGCAAATATTTTTACGTGACAGCAAAATCGGACCACCGTAAAGGTATGAAAATTCTCGTCTATTCTGAACTTCATGTATTGGTATTGAGAACATGTGAGTGTTAAATTAAGCCTGTTTTGTCTCTGGTGTTAAGCTATAAGTCCACGAAAAATTTTCAACTTGAAAGCATGTTTGGGGATACGAGTTGGTATAAGTACCAGAATTGTAATTATCAGGCATTATAAACCATGGAGCTTATTTCCATTCTCCTTTCCAGGGCAGTGATTTCAAAGTTCACGTTATTAACTTTTACTTTAGGTTGTCCTTTTGATGGAGGACAGCTTGAACTATTTGGCCAACCTTGCATAAACATATAATGTAAGGCTTACAGTGCAAGATGCATGAAAGTCTATCGCATGAAATGCAGACACCATGATGCCTGGCTGCACCATCGTGCCATTTAGTTGCAGTTACACTTTTTCATTTAGCACGAGTATGGTTGGCACCTGTCCAGTTTTAGACCAGCCCGGACAGTTTCTCAGATAGCGGGCCGGTCGGCATTTAAGACTGGCCGGCCGTTTTCTCTTTTTTTTCTTTTGTCACAATATTGCAATGATACTATATTTTCTAGGTTGTTTGGTAGGCATCTGTCCAACAACTGTGACAATAGCTGTTTATCATTAATCACCAAAATTCGTATGCTATTAACCATGTTTTAAGATCCCTTCAAGTATAGCGATCTTAGAGAATGCATGTATATATGAATATCCAATATTTTTGTGGTGCGTGCATGCGTGGTATGCATTTTAACGTTTGTTTGTGTCTACCCTCTCACTGGCTTGGTGGATCCATATGCAAAGAAGAGCTTTTTATGCCCAAAGTACGACTGGTTCCTTTCAGAGCAGCACATTTAGAGCAATAACCAAAAACTTCACTTACTTTTAGGACAGAGCGTCATTTCGATCACGGGTACTTTTATCCTGCAATTAGACTGGGTTAGCTCAGAGTCGTGTTTTTACGCACATGCAGATTACGTTTTCAACAACAATATTCAACAACATTGCCTGCAAGTATAGTAATTGCATTCAATTCCTCAATATGTGTCAGTTTGACAGTTCTGGATTCATTGCACTTGAAGATGCCATGCAATTAGGTGCACAGTGTAAAGGCCTAAGAATACATTGTTCCTGTGTACAAATTGTAGAGCCCAATTTCATGCTGCGAATATCATGTCATTCAGCAAAATATTATGTGCTGTAACTTAATGTACAGATTACTTATGCAATGATTTGAACAAACTGGAATGTGCGAAGTGGTGCGAGGGAAATGCACTTTAGAACAGAAGGGCATTTATGAGTTAGAAAAGCTTGTGTGTGGGCTAGTTGGAACATACTGCAGGGGAAGGCTGCGCTGCAAAGTTGAGGACGAAAAACTGTTCTGACACAGGGAAAGTGCTTGCCCCATGTCAGTCCAGTTTTTCGTTCTCAACTTTGCAGTGCAGCCTTCACCTGCAGTGTGCTTTAGAACACTGTGCATTTATGCATCGCTGCACGTTTAAATTGTGTCCCGTGGTCCTGCAGTCAAGTTGATTAGGAAGCTCATAGGTAGTTTATACCCCTGTCACACGGAGGTTAGTCGCTGGATAAAGCTGTGATTTTGTATGAGATTGCATAAATTGCTCAATGGAGCAACGCAACGCAAGTGTGGATTAAATTCCTATTATCTTATGTGGAATACGCTTATTGCATAAATTGCTCAATGGAGCAACGCAAGTGTGGATTAAATTCCTATTATCTTATGTGGAATACGCTTCAATAATGTACGATGTAACTGGCTATTTTTGTGGGCTTTTATTTAGTTTGGCAGTGAGAATTTGACAGCATTATTTGTAACTTTTGATCCTACAATAAGAATCCGATTCTGCAAAAAAAAAGATGTTTTGCCGAAACCCGGGATCGAACCAGGGACCTTTAGATCTTCAGTCTAACGCTCTCCCAACTGAGCTATTTCGGCTTTTTTTTTTTCATGGTATTTATTAAAGTACTTGGGCAATAACATGACCTACTACACTCCTGACCTGCCCAGAGAGCACCTCTTCCAGCGCCCACGTTCTAGTTCATACCTTTCTGCCGCTAGGGCCGTCACCTACGAGCGGCGTGGCGCTAGTCAGCACCTGCTCGCTGACGTCATCTTCACTCTTTGTGGTCAAATTTTGACCAACAAAGCACTCGTAGTGCGTATTTATGATCCAAAATTTAGAATTATTCAGAAATAATAATACTAAAAGACATTCAGAATTTTTTGCATATAAATGCACGCTACCACGCATAGGCTGCCCTACATCGTGTAAATCTACGGGTTCCCACGTTTGTCAACCAGTGTGCTATAAATACTCAAGCGCTCTGAACACCTTGCTTAACCAGCAATGTATGGGAAGAAATAGTCACATATATGCCGCCAGTTACACTACAGAATGCAGGCATTCTTATACCAGCGCCTACAAAAAACCGTAAAGAAACAGACGAACAGGTATAGGTAGCGCCACCTACGGCGAGCGATTGAACGAGAGCGGGGACACGCGCTCCCATAGGAACCCCGCTATCTGAACAGGTCAGGAGGTAGTAGGGT